>JADHKP010000042.1:0-23272 GCA_019925385.1 Raffaelea deltoideospora | reverse complement strand
CTCGCCCCCGCCTTGCCCCCGCCCCCCCGCGGCGGGCGCGGGCCCGGCCCGCCCCCGCCCCCGCCCAGGGCTCTTTCATACGGAGCTGTGCAAACATCAGAACACAAAGGTGATAAACAAGCATTCAAGCACTCCGTACAAAATACACTTTGTAATACTAAGTGCTTCGTCGTCCAGCCCAATCTGCGTCAAAGGGCCTTGGACGTGACAAGTCTTCATGGCAGTGGCTCTAACCGCAGTGGCAATGGTGGCAACGGTGGTGGCAGAAACGTCTACGAGTACGCCGTAGTACGACGTACAAGCACGAGCACCGTGTACAAAATAGTTCTCTGCTACGCATGAGAAAGTATTACGACGTACTCGTATTACAGGAGTACGACATCTCAAAATTTGCTAGTTCGACAACGAACCAAACACCCCCTCCTTCGACCCTATTCAAAAGTCTCCACCTCCTCACCTCTATCTATCATGTCTTCCTCTGCCGTGGCACACATACGAACAGATGGAGTATTTTGTAGATTAACTAACACACAAACCGCCAAATAGCGCTAGTTCAAAGTGTGCCGTGTTTGTCCAGGAGACACGCCCCAGGCCCTTGTCTTGATAGACGCACTCCCCACAGAATCGCAAAAGCTCTTTACGGAGAGTGCTAGGAGCGAGAAAGAACACCACGGCATAACAACAGAAAAGCCCTTTGAGTCGTAGAGATGTGTTCAACAGAAAATCATGCATAACATGTAACGTTAAAGAGAAGGCGTACATACTTTGTGAGCAGATGCTTTGGGGGTGGCGGGTAGAGACTGCTTGAAAGGGAATCTGTATGATTTTTGGAGCAGTGGAAAAGATTTGTGCAAGCAGGTTTACGTCGTGGTCTGTACGAGTATGGATACTCTGCACATTCGACGGCAATGTGGTCTCGGCATGGAAATTACTTGACACACTGGGAATTTGAAAACGACATATTAAATAGATTGCACATACCAAGCAGGAAGGACGACTTTCCCTCTATGGAAACAGGCCCCTTCATTTTTCGTAGTTCATTTTATCGGTGGCCTGAACTGGTGGCCGGACTGGCTGGCTTTACACGCCTTTGCAATACGGCTATGAACGGAGTGCGGTGTTGATAGGCGAGCGGAAAGTCTAGAGACTAAATCCTCCGATCATCCTGCCCAATCTTCCTAATGTATCCATTCTCCATATATCAGGCTCTCCTTTGTTTCCTCACGAAACTATCCTAGAAACTGTCTGTCTAATTTTGCATACGCGGAAAGCTCTTGTCACCTTTTGAGACGCAGGTTTTCCGAAAACAAATCTGGCTTCTGTTGTTTTCATCTTCGCAATACCGACTTATCCTCGTGGCTGGCTTCTCTTTGTTGGCTGTCAGCCCTGCGTTAATTGGAAGTGGCTGGGTCAAAAAAGCTGGCCGGCCATGGTTCAACATGAGTTTATTACCTTTAACGTCACCAAATTTCCACCGGATGTGGTACTGGGTGTTGCGTAACACTACGATGTACTAATACCAGTCAAAGGAACTTGTCTTCGATGCTGTAATTTTGCTTTGCTTTAGACGCTCTGTTCTTTTTAATTCCCTCTGGTGGCTATTTGTATGCCTGCCAGATATACTCGTACGCGTGCTTCGTCCACGAATGCATGTCACAAGCAAATAAGATGACAGAAAGGCGAGAGAGATTTGTCTGTTGTGCTGGGATGTTATACAAGAGAACAGATGCATTGTGAAAGCGCCCAATGCAGAGATACCGGATTGAACCAGGCCCAGCAACTGTGTAGATTTCCGGAAAGAGGTTTAACAGGAGCAACCAAAAAAAAAAAAAAGAAAGAAACCAGCTTCCTGGAAACTACTCACCTAAAACTGAAGAGCTGGATAGTACATGCACAAACAATACATCCATCTCCAGGAAGCAATGATTTGTCTGTGCCGCTCCCGCAGTGTCCCAGAAAAAAAGAGCATCTGCACAGTCTCAGAGATCGTTTCCCATATTTCCCGTACCAACAACCAGACACGCCGAAAGCTGTGCCATCGGCACGGCTGAAAAATTAACGGCAGTCTTCCCAAAACATCGGACTCTTCAATACCAGGAACACTCATGCCTGCAGGTCAAAGTGTGCAATTTACTCTGCAGAAGAATGTAAGAACAGACAAAGGGTGTTTGGAGCTACATTTTGTCACTCTCTGGCAGCTCTTTCTCCCACATCTCTCACCAAAACAAGGATAAAGCAACGGGGGGTAATTAAGTGAGACAGACAGCGATTCATCACATAGAAAATCAGCGGTTGTCAACAATAAATCAGTGGAATATTTGAGTGGGCACAGAGAAAGGGGACGCAGACAAAACTGGTTTCTTAAAGCTTCAGGTCAATGCCCCGGCAAAAAAAAAAAAAAAGGAAAAAAAGGAAGAAAAAAAAAAGTGTTGTTACTCCGTATGAATATTTCAATTTCCCGGTTACTTGGCATTGAGGACAAGAATCCTACACCAACAGTGAAGATGGCAGCCTAAAACACAGGCCGTGGTGCTTTCAGCTTCTGAACCTTGTGAGTAACATGCATGCTAGCCATATATTTATAAGTCAGGCTTCTTCTCTTTTCAACTTTGAAGAAGATGCTGTCCGGTACATAAGAAGCATACAAGAAACAAGAAAACCAGAGAACTAAAAAAACCAGCAAGCCCATAAAAGTAAAAAAGATGGATGACAAAAAACCAAGTGCTGCGTCTGAATCTTTTCATCCCGTAAAAATAAAGTTCAGGTGACCAGGATCTTTCTTGATAATCAGATAATCAGTCAATCCGCTGGGCAGTCACCTTCGTCCGACAGAATAAATGGCAGTGTCTAGAAGAAGTCAAGATCTACCCTACTATTCCGGTTCTCTTTCTGAAATTGCGGTACGGGATAACTCTTTCAGAAGCAAGACAGGGAAAGGAAGGAGAGGCAGAAGCCAAGCATCAATTCAATGCTAGGAACTGCTAAATTCTCCCCGTAATTCCATAGCATAACTTCTAATTGTCAGTCCGGCTTGCTCTCCGAGACAATCCCGCATTCCAAACCTCATCAAGAAGATTGGGTTGGTCTTACACCCAACTCCCCCTTCTTGTTGTTTTGTTGCATGAAATCTAGAATCGCCTTACGTCCTTTTCACTTCTTCTTTCTGGAAACCCCGGGGTGATCTTCGTCCATCCAAACGGGCTAAAAAAGGCCTCAGCTAGACTAAGACAACAGCTTTGCATACAAAAGTATACGAGTAAGCACATAAGAAACCAGACGAGTAATAGAGTAAGACAGCATGAAGCAAAAAAACCAAAGGGGGATCCACGACTCAAATGCCAAAATAGTGGTATGAAGAGCAAAGATCTCCAGGAGAGGCCAGTCAAAAAAATGGCCTGTTAGAAACCGGGGAGGGGGGTGGCATCGATTGACGATGATAGCCCTACTAATTCTCATTTTTACATCCCCTTTTTATTGTAGAGGGTGGGGGGGTGGTCTGTGACTTTACAATCATGATCATCAGGACCAGGACCAGGCTGGATGAAGCCGTTGGATCTACAAAGACTCAAGTAGAGGAGCGTAAGGAGCAAATAAAGACACCAGATGGAAGATTTTTTGTAGAAAGAATAACCCCCGCCCCAGAGAAAAGAAGTAAAAATAAGATAAACTTCAAGGCTGCTGGACATCATGGCCTGACGACAACGCCCCTGAGGCAGGGAGCTTTAACCGGCAGATATTCCTTAATACCCTGAGCAAGCATTGTTTTGCTGTGCCCCAATGTTGCTGGAATTTTGGCTCGGCTGGCCACGCAAAACGTAAAAAAAATCAAACAGGGGGGAGGGTAGGAAAGACGTGAAAAAGGAAGGAGAGAAAAAGAGATATCCAACAACATGGCAAAACAAGCTCAAAAAAAAAAAAAAAAAATAGAGCAAATGCAAAAAGACATAAATGAAAACAGGTAAAAGACAAAACAGGAAAAAAAACAGGCATTATTTACCGTTCTATTTTACCGCAGGAGTAGCTGATGGCATGGTTATTATTGTTCTACTTGGCTTTTCTCCTGCTTCCCTTCATTGACCATTGATCCCATTTCCGTTTCAGCCCTTCTCTCTTCCCTTGGCTTTAAACCCCGAGTGTTGAAAAGATCATATCAAGCTCCCTTGTAGTTTTTTAAATTTGAGGGGCTTCCTCTTGGGCCATCAATAAAAACAACCAGCTCATTTTCTTGTCTTCAGTCAGGCGCAAAAAAAGAAATTCGCGGCGACGTCCTAGGGAATTTCTAATTTGCAGATCCAACCGCAAAAAAATTACGACGTAAAGGTGGTAGCTCAGCGGCGACGGGAAATACAAATAAGAAAAGCTCCGAGAAATCCTAAAATAGTCATAGATTCACAGCTCACTTGAAGGGAGCTTGCAATATGTGGGCCGCCAAAATCCTGCAGAGCACAAAAAGCCCTACGTTGCAAAAGAGTCTGCTGATATTGTTCCCATATCTTGTGAGTTTGAAAGTGACTGCCTAGTCTTCTTTCATACCAACAACACCGCTTGACTGCAGATAGGTCGGCGAGGTTGCAAGACGCCGAGCTTATTTCTTCTTTTAAGGTTTCGACTTCTTATCCGCATTCACCTGACATGCAGATACTACGCTAAAAAGCCAATCACCATGTAATGCCAGTTTTCACAATTTTCAGTACGAGCAAGTATTCTTGATATGGTAGCCTTCCTCACCCCCCGCCCTATTTTTCTATTTTTGTTTTTCTTTTATCAATTTCCCCCCTCCACCTCCATTGCTATATGAATACTATTTTGCTTTGATATCAATTTATGTACGAAGTATTTTTATATTCAAACCCGTGATGCTGGTGCATGAGCAATATTCGCTTTCTTTTGGCTCCATTTCTTCGCCGCCCTGACTGTCCGAAAAAAAAGGCAAAAGCTACGCGAGCACACCTCCCAACTTGTTGTGTGGCTTTAAAAAAAAAACATGAAACACGCTGACAGCGGCAGGGGTAGAAGGAGGTTGGAGCTGCACCAGAAGAAAGCAAATGTGGTTTTCGTTTACTTCTAGAAAAGATCAAAGCGCATTTGGAAGGTTTTTATTTTCTTGTGTGTAGCAGAGGCAAGGTGGAGGAAGACAGAACCTGATACAGAGCAACACATCCAGCATGAGAGGTATTGGGCCACCCTGGCTCTGGTCTTTTTTGGTTCTCGGATGATAGGCTCTGCTTCGGCTGCCCACTGTTGGCATCGTCATTCTGTGTACTTCCCTGCATCACACCAGCATTGTGTTGTGCGGAAGGTAGGATTATAGCCAGCGTATTATGGCGATCTTGGGTCCAGCTAGTCCTGTTTTGCTTTTGATTCGAAGTTGCGCACGAAGACTCTGAATTTTGTCATGATCAATTCGTGGCAGAGAACTGCTGTGCCACTTTGTCATTGCGACTGAAGGCTGTGCTCGTATGTCGCTTACAGAGCTGATATGACTTGCACGGAGTAGAACGTTGTCTTTACGGAGTAGAACAGCAACCATAAAGACATACACGGTTACCGGTGTAATGAATACGAGACCTTAAAAAGTAACGGCCATTTTTATGTGTGGGAAACACGAGAAACCTAGAAAGAGTCGAGGCAATGCCCAGACTATGGCGATGAAGCAAACCGGGATAGAACTGCCTTTAATGAAGTATCCGAGACGAGACGGCACGGCTGAGCCAAGGTGCGGAGTCTCTCTGTAATATCCATACTTGCCAATATCACTATGTATGTACCAAGTCTATACGAGTAGTGCATAAGTACAAAAAGAAGGAGAAAAGGCGTCAAATTGCTCAGGAAGACGGGACGGGCATTTAATTAAGTGTCACTTGAACTATTATGCCTAGCTGGCCTAACATAATCACGCTATTTGTCTTGTAAATTCCTTTCTATTGAAAAGGACGAAGACAAGAGGAGATCGCATAAAGTGAGGATGCACCCGTCAAAATCAAAAAACACGGGGGATAAAGCGGGAGTCAAAAAAAAATATTTTTCTATTTGGATACAGAGTCACATCCATACGGGTACGAGTACGCGGCTTACAGGAACAAGTACGGGTTCTTCAACGAGAAAAGACAAGAACGGGCTGGATGCGTCAAAAGCTGAGCTTTCCTGTCTATTTTCCGGGCGTCATGCAATCTGTTGCATATGCATTTGCGCATTTTGCAGCTTGCATTGCGTTGTTGCTGCATCCCCCCTCTTTTAGTTTCTAATTTTTTTTAATTTTTTGAGAGTACGAGTAATAATCAACCTTTCTCTGCCCCGGTTTCTGTCCAATTGATGAATTGTCCTCCCTTCCGTCGTGCCCGTGCGTCGTGGGCCACCCATCCCGGTGCTGGACATGCACCAACGAAAATTTCCTGTTGTCGCTGTTATTTATGGCTGTTGTCGTTGTTGTTTGTTTTTGTAGTCGTGCCGCTACCATCCGACGTTTCGTCCAGCCTCTTCAATCTCTGCCACTCCCTTTTCTCCCTTTTCGTGCAACTCTGTTCTCGTATTTGTGCATACGCTTCTCATGCTGCGTAATCGCCTGAGAGAAGACTGGGGAAGGGAGGGGGGGTTGTAAGGAGTAATACCATATTACGAGTACAGAGTATTAATACTCATGCTTATGTGGCTACTTACCCAACTCTCATATCATCCGCACACTTTACAGCCCGGCTTGGCCAATCAGTTTTTCCCCAACAACCATGCCTTTGCATATGTTGTACTAATACTCCGTATTTGATTGAGCGTAGCAGGAGTTTGACTTTGGAGTACGGAGCGAGCCGAGGCCAGAAAGAGCATTCATCTAGGACAGAGGGCGTTTTTCTGGCATACTGACATGGCGCTTCCCTTGGTTTGACTATTAGCACTGCTTCCTGCTTGGTTCTCCGACTGTGGCCAACAAAAGGCCATATTTTTCTGGTAATACTGCTGAAAAGGGTGGGGGGATCTAAGTGCAGCTTTTCAGCCTTATTGCTAGAGCTTGCAGGGAGTAAGTCGTAATAATGCAATTCTTTGAATACATTTTGCAGTCAGCTCTACGGAGAAAAAAAAATTAAGCTTATGGAAAACCCCCTTTCAAGCCACACCATCCCACTCTTCTGACAGTTTTGCGGCACAATGTTGCGATGGGCAGGACTATTGCAAGGCCCCTTGTACTCCGTACGGAGTAATACTTTGCTTAGCCCCCGATCCGAGAACGGACTTGCGTTCGTACACCAAAGAAGAAAATGCGCGCCGTCGGCTGAGGCCAGTATTGTCGTAAAGATTGAACAGGTTTTATTTTTATCTCTACTTTTTTTTTAGATTGCTACGCTTGATTTAAATGCATGAAGCAAAACAAGGACTGTAATATCAGTGATCAAGCGGCAACGAATATACAAAGTCCAAGCCATTCGTGAATCTGGCCACTCTTGTCGAGCTGGCTCTTGGGGTTGTCCGGCCTTGACGAAATCAAACGACGCAAGGCCGGGCGCTCTAAACGGACTGAATAACAACCCCCCTCGAGTTAGTGTGCAAAAAGAGAAAGCCAAACAACTACGAACGGTGAGTATTGTTACAGTCGTTCTGCGTCACACGTCTTACGGAAAGACATAGTGATACGAATTTCTAGAGCATTTATGCTATGATACTCCGTACTTTTGTACCTTGCGTGCAGCTGTATTATTCCGTACCGTATGCTGAGCCCCTCGGATCCCCTATTCCTCCCCTCAAACAGCGCTAACTTGCTAGCGTATGGATAAAAATCAATGCTTTTCTGGTTGTTGTTGGGGTGCAGTGATTTCATTCAAAAGCTGCAGCAACAAGCGACAGGGCAGCATGACGGACCGTCCAAGCTTCGACGGTGTGTTGCTTCATTGAATGGCGTGCGTCTTATCTCACATGTATGCCGTCAAGAGTCGCCCTTCATACCTTTCCTCCGTTGCCCCTGCTAATACAGTGCGGAGTGATGTCGAATGTGTCGAAATAGGAGAAAAAACAAAAAAATTAGCGGCCGTTGCGCAAAGCAGGCGCTAGTGGCAGGCGAATTAGCTAGCACGTTTGTCCTCTCCCGCTGTATTACGAAGCGAGATGGAAAATGTGAACGAAAACAGCCCCCCAGGCCACCGCGGATGTCGCACTTTACTCTGTCACAGCGCTTGTTCGCGGCTCGCACCTGACACTGTATTACGTCGTAGTATGGATATTATCTTGCCTGATTGGCGATGCAGGCTGATTTTGTTTGCGTATCCCGTATTTACAGGAGGGTTGCAAGTTGCAGTATTACACGCTGCTAGGCGAGCCAAGTTCTCAAACAAGCTGGCTGCATACGACGTATGGCAAACGGTGTCTGGTACGCCGCAAAAACAAAAGAATGGCGACGTAATACCAGGAGGGAGAGTAGAGGAGAGAAGACAGCACCAAGGACTTTGTACTCCGGAACATGGTTTACCACGCAGACGGAGTGGCAGGACAGCTTATAAGGTAGGTAGTAAGTCAAAGAGAGCAGGCGTACGGAGTATCGCTGCATTTTCAGGCGGTGCTTCTGTCCACAAAACACATTCAGCTGATAAAAACACAGCCAGGAGGTATAATAATTGTACAGGGAAAAAGGGAAGTGATAAGTATTACAAGTGGTAATAGTAAATACAGAGCGTTTGTTCAACCCGTCTTAATTTGTGCATTATATGTCGATGTGGATCTTCCTCTCATACAACTTCTATCACCTTCTCCGTGCTCCCCTGCCCTCATCTAGATTGCTCGTAGGGCAACAAAAATTTGTGTGGCAGGACCCAAGGGACTTGCACACGCACACAGGCACGCGCACTAGCAAAATCACTCGCCGTAATACGTCGCTACTGCAAGTCACAGGCAGGCCATATCACGACAAGACTGCTAACGGCATTGCGATACAGTGTAGAAAAGAAAAGAGCGGTGGAATGAGTGCGGTAGCATCAGCACACTTGCAGGTGTCATTGTGTTGTCAGGGTACCAGGCAGTACGTCGTATGGACATTACTACGTCGTACGACGTATTTGTAGATTGTGGAGGAATGCAAAGAATGCAATCACAAATGGAGATGTGGATGGCATTGGCAATGCCGGAAAGGGCAGGCAGACCACAGCGACTGGCTCTGTAATACGGAACAATGACTTGCAGGCTTGACCCCAAGGAGAAAGAATACAGTACTGCTGCACAGGGATGATAAAAGTTGGGGTGTATTATGTGATGGAGTGGAGTGCTAGGCTAATACGATATCGGCATGTACGTCGTAATACGAAGAGCGAGAGTAAGGACGGAGAACACGGCAGAGTGCAGCACAATCGAAGACAAAATGGGGGGAAAAAGTAAGACAGGAAGACAGACAGAGTGAGCAGAGTGGTGTGGGCTGAAGGACAACACGAGATCCCATTGCAAACGCATTGTGCACGACAGGCGATCAAGAGTGGATTGTCCCAGTGTAAAGCCGATCGATACCAGAAACCGGTCTCACAAGGCAAAACTGGAGACTTCGGGCAGCCGGACTGACAAAACCATGTTCCAGGATAGCGGTATGTCGTTCGTCCTCTTAGCATGAGAGATTTTCCTCTGATGCACCACTCTGTCAAGCAATGAAAAGGGACGAGACGAAGAGGCGCAAAACAGAGCACCAAAGATGTGCGGCAATGGCCAATTGTGATACACTGGTGCCTCGCGTGCCTTTGATTTTTTTTTTTTTTCAGGGCCTGGAGGTGAAAGTGAGGCTTCGCAGAAAAATAAAAGAGAAAGGGATGAAGGATGAGGGACGCGGGCGCTGTCGACTGCCAAAGGACCACTGACAGGACCTGAAACGGTCTGATGTCCAGGCCGCGTGTTTCTCTCTCTTGCTCCTCCGCATTACAAGCCCTTTTGTCATCCTGGTTTTGTACTCGTTCACTGCCGCTGCCCTTCATTGTAAGCTGCCTTGCTTGCTTGCCAAAAAAAAAAAAAAAGGTCCTTGCATTGGGGCGTTGCAGAGACAGGGTCTATTTCGCAATGTAGACACGCGTACAAAGCGCTGCAAATAATCAAGTTTGTGTGGAGAGGATTATTGCGCAAGATGCGACGTTTGCACAATCCGTCAGAGGCCAGGCTCAAAACCTGCAAAGAATGGAGCAGCTCGGCCACCGCTGCCGAGCCTTTCCAAGATGGCCACCAACCTGGGTCTTGAAACACGAAACAACTGCCCCCCCTCGCAGGGCGTGGGTACCTTGCTGCTGGCTATAACGTGGCAAGCAGGGAGACTGCTTTCTGGTGTTTGGGTTCCGGCAGCCGAAACCTCGATCCAGAGAAAAGGCAAAAGAGGTTTGGTTTTTTTTTTTTTTTTTGCCCTCTCGTGAAATCGTGCCCTGCGGATTGAAGACCGGCGTCAAGAGGATGTAGCGATGTACGAGTAAGGAGGGGCAAACAACACTCATCCTTGAGACAGCTCCCACTTCCATGGCTAGCCATGGAAAGCTCTCACATACTCCGTGTATGGATACAGAGGACGAAGGACAAAGCTGTCTACGAGTACGGAGTACTCCGTATTGCTGCCAAGGGACAATTGTCGGACCTCCAAGATTGGCAGAGAATGGAGAAGGATAAGGATACTACAGTGCGCAGCGTGACCAAGAAAAAATGGAGGAGAAGGACCGCTGCAATTTAAAAGTTCAAGGAAAAAAGTGCCGTCCTACGATGTTCGTCATCCTCTTTCCGACGTCTGGGCCAACAGTACTCCGTACGTCGTTCTCCGTATACTATAATACTCTGTACTTTGAGCAGAATATGTGAACTAGCTTGGGTTACAAGGTACCTCAGCCCGTTCGTTGAATCCTCGCACTTGCGAACTAATAAGGATACAGCGTTTGACAACCCCGATGCCACAGCGGCACAATAGCTCAATGCACCAAACGATTAATTACATCTTTGATTAGCACCAAAACATAGTCAGATACAAACCCCACGAAGGCTGTTACATTGCACCTTTCAGGTTTTGTACATTTATGTTTTGTCTTCATGGCTGATTGCGACGGTGAGAGGGCAATAGATACGTGTGCACGGATCAAGATACGAGTACTCTCGTACTCCGTAATATTACTGGGGGAGGAAAGCTGTTCACCGCAAAAAGCTACGCCGTATTACGGGGAGTAAACACGTACAGAGTACGACGTAGTATGGCGTAATAAGCCACACAGGTTGGAGCTCGTACGACGGATGCACGCCGTTGAGTGTGGATTTGCTGAATTGCAATACTTCGTCCGCTGTTCTCCTCTGCAGGGGGTTCGGGGCAGAGGTGCTCCGACAAAGGAATAGAGAAAAACAGGGGCCAAAAAAAAAAAGAGAGCTTATCACTGTTGTGGAGAAGTGCGAATCAGAGATCACGATGTACAACATCTGTCCCATCCTCTGCCGAACTCTCCTCTCTCTGTCTCTCTTCCCGCCCTGGATTTGTAGTGCCTTTCACGAGTACTTCATCCCAGTGGGCGAAACCATCGTTTTATGGCTAGTTTCAGCACGGACGACTTTTGCATCGGGAACGACTTGGAAAAGAGAAAAGAAGAAAGAGAAGCCCATCAACGGAGGACACTCCGCACTTGTATGATGTAACTACGATTACTCTTACGCCGACGTCGTACTTGTTGCATGTTGTTTGAAGCACTACGTCGTACAGATGCTTCGTGCTCGCTCGTGCTTATTTCGTACTTTGTATTACGACAATGTTCCACGGGCCGCAATCCCATCCGTTCGTCTGGTGATAAGTGTGGCGAAAAGAGAAAACCAAAACAATGCGTATTAAGAGTACAGAGAGTGTGGCGCATGAACGGCAAAAAAACAACCTGGCCCGCCAAACCGCAATAGGATGTGATATGCTTGGGAAGAACTGCCATCAAAAAAACGGAGTACGGAGCATTCGCACCAAGAGCACTAGTACCCTTGTCCTCACACGAACGAGGACTGAGCACAGAGGACGGATGCTGCTCATGGGGTGTTCCTGCTAGTGCGAATGCGACTGCAGATCCAATCAGGTATTACGAGTACATTCGCCGTCTTTGCTACGTCGCATTGAACGACGAGCGGTGCAAATTGCTCCGTACAAAGCGTTACGAGTGCGTGCGTCAACTCGTATTACGGAGTACGGATACATCGTAATGGGTCTGCTCAGTAATAGCTAATGACGGAGCATAGAGTACGGAGTATGTACTCCGTATACGTCTTGCCAATGAACGAGAGCGTAGAGGCAGCGAACGTGGGCAGAATCCTGCTGTTACGCAGTATCTGCCCTTGAAGGATTGCGTCTTGTCCTTGTTGGGACTACGAGTACTGCGACGTATTATGTTGTACGAAGATTCTGGACGAATGCAGCAATGTCATACGGTGTACGAGTGCGATATGCTTGTTACGTGAGCGAGAGGACTTCTTATTGAGGCCCCTGGTTTTTTATTTTTTATTTTTTATTTTTTTGTGTTTACTGCTTTGCGGCCAGCCAACCTTGCAATATCCTGTCCGACCGGGATCTTTTTTCCACAACTGACACTTCGGCGTCATTTCAGCCATGTCCACCTTGTCAGTGCCAGTTTGTGGCTGTCAATGCTTTGATGCTCGTGTTGTGTCTGTCGAATGCACTTTGCCTTTGGAGTGTTATGGAGTACGGAGGCGATACGTCGTATTATTACTTCGTACTTGGGGTGAGCCGTTCCCGTTCGTAAGGCGGCACATCCCTGTCAAAGGACCAGCCCCACCGCTCACAAAAAGGGATTGCCATAATGCCATGAGGAGGGACCCATTTCGTGTTCCAGGTGTGGTGCTGGGAATCTCTTCTGCTGCACCATCCACAGAAACTTTACTTGTACGAGTACTCATACGCATGTGATATCTCGGACGTGTACTTTGTAATTATGGCGTACCCACGTTGTGCTCCGTAGAAAGTCATTGCTTTCCGGCGGAAGTCTAAGACAGAGGGGGAGCGGGGATGTCTATGGGTTGAAAAAGCATACTGGTAGAGAGGACTGGTGCCCGTATCGCCGAGCATGAGTTTTTTGAGTTTTTTGAGTTTTTTTTTTTTTTCCAGACACTTTGCCGGGCAACAACAGTTGCACAGACAGACCACGCCGTAATTACTCTGTGAAGCGCACGCGAGAACGAGACTGCTCGGAATGTTGCGGCGGCCACTCCCTCCACCTGTTTGGTAGTGGATGACTTTAACGGGCCGAGTTTTGTTGACGGGAAATGAAGCCAAGATTCCGTGCTCTGTAACACGTCGTACGCACGTTCACGCACAACGCAGTCGCCGTTTGTCGGTGGCCACCGGTCAGTTCGTCGTCATGCGCCACAAAGTGCGGAGAACGACGAGGGTCAGGGTTATGCCTGCGAGCCGTTGGGTGCCAACGAGAAAGTCTGGCTGCGATCAAGTCCATCCTCGTATTCCCATATTTCGAAGAGGCGACAGAGTTCGGCAAATCAAAATTAAGCTCCTCTGCCCGCCAAAGGAGGTCGTACGACCGTTGAGAAGGCGACTAGTTTACCTGTTCAAGCTCTGTCGCGGCAGAACTGTTTGTCCACGTGGAGCAATACGATACTCCTCCCACCCTTTCCAGACAGGGACAGGGGGTGAAGCCAAATAGTACTCGTAAACCAAGACAACAGCTCGAGGGAGAGGAGGTCATTTCGTGCACACAACATACCCCGTATGTCGTATTAGAGGCAATACGAAGTAATAATACTGCTCCATAGAGGTGTTTCTTCGTGCTACAGAGCAATTCTTCGTGCTCGGCACGATGCCAGACACTGTCCAAAGCAATGGGCAAAAACGAAGGGAGACAAGTCTGGTTGACGTCTGTGGCACCGCAAGAGCACAAACACGGCAGAGCTGCAAACCAGCCCGAAATTTTGGGGAGTGCCATGCCGGTTCAACATCGTACTCATACTCACCTTACTCCGTACGTTTGTGAAGCACCATTTTCAAGCAAAGGCAAATGCTCTAACAGCCCTTGCCTGCTAGAAGTCTTCACTTGCATTATGTCTGGCTTAGGCAGTGGCGTCCAGTACCTCTTTTTTCGCCCGGTCTCCCATCTTGCTTCGGTTTGATTACCATCGAAGCAAGGTCCTGCTGGTATCAGGCAATCTGACCAGGCCAAACGCGACTGCCCGTCGAAGGGGGAAAGACGAAAACAAGTCTTTGGGAAAAGGAACAACAAAAGGCAGGTGCGCTCTGGGCACCTGGAGGGTGGTCATTGCAGCGCTAAAACTGGGCACTCGACACAACGGCGCAGTAATATTACGAGTACTCCGTATGGATACAGTGCCTCAATGTCATAATTTTATTTAGCAAGAGCGACTGAGGGTTTGAACAGGGTCGTAACTGCCATCTCTACGGAGAGATTCAACAATTTACTTTCTTTTTTTCTTTCTTTTTTCTTTCTTTCTTTTTTGTCCTTATCTGAGACGGATCCAATCGGAATTCTCTGCTCCTCTTACACAACGGCTCCCATGTTGCGAGCGCGTTTGAATTTTGCGAGGCAATACTTTGTACGGCTATTATTTTTCAATCCCGGAAACCTGAGATTTGTTCTGTAATGAATGTCGAGCGAGTGTGGGGATTCTAATACTCCATATTTTTAAGGCATGTTAGCACCCCGGTCCCCGTGTTTTAAGGCCTCTTAGCCATATCCCGAAAGACTACGGAATAATAGTCTTGTATGGCAATGAACGGACAACTTCATATGTCATCGATTGATCAGCCACCATATTTGAAGCCGACGAAGCGCAGGCAAGCTAGATGCCAGTCGAAAATAGAAACACTCGTTTCACCTGTTTACTTTGCAATCCTACGACAAACAAGTACGAGTACTGTATGAGTATGCATTCCATACTCATGTGCTGCATTTGCGAACGTATTCTTCTGGCCTTGCCCCCATCAGTCAGGACAGGGGAGGAGGGTGTGGGGGTTAGGTTGAACAGGCGAGATGAACAAAAAGTCCTTGTGTGAGTGGCCTCGACTGCTCTAACTAACGACCTTCAGTATCGCGTGGATATATTCTCCTGGCGTTGCGCACGGACCGCTTCTTGTCCATGTTCGATTGTTCTTCAGACATTCTGGATGACAATCATCGACCAGGGGACACAGGGACTGTGACTACGGTGTACGAAAAAGTGAAAGAAAAAAAGGAATAATGGGCTGATGAGACAGGGGATCACAATGGGCAGAACGAGGAAATAAGGGAGAGGGGTGGGGGGAGAAATGAAGAAAATGGAAAAAAAAGAGGAAAAAGAAGAAAAAAGAAGAAACAAAAAAAAAGAAGAGGGACATGAAACCTGGCAGCCGACACCACGACTGTCAGTCAACAATGTGGTGGCCCTGGTAGCTGGTTTGAGAAGACAAAAGAAAAAAAAGCCGCTGAAGAGAAAAATGCCGAATAACGGGGTGCAGGCGAAAATCCAAAATCCAGGGGCTTCAGAACTTCGCCTGAACTTCTTGTTTTGATCGCCAACAACTCGCCACAACTTGCGCCTCATCTCAATGTTCAAATTGCAAGCATCATCTTGTCATCAGACTTCTGCCCAAGGTGAGGTAGCCCATGCATGGGCCTCTCTGCCCCATCGCTTGGCCCTTTATTTTTTGCCTCTTTGCTTTCTTGCTTTCATGCTTTCTTGCTTGCTCTCCCTCGCTCTCCCGCGCCCCCCCCCTCCCCCTGTCTATTAGATTCCCGGATTTCACGCTTTCTTACTGAGACCAGCCAATCGCATACAGTTTGCAATGCGTTCCCAGCCCGTGCCGTTCTGATACATTACGAGTAAGCACACGCGAAGGCAAGCAACAAAGCAAACATGTCACCGTTCGCCAGCTTCCAACCCCTCCCGGCGCCTGCCAATGACGATGTTCTCACTTAATTTACCAGCTTGTATCGGCCCAACCTGGCGCATATTGCGACGGCGACCTGTTGGGAGCCCAGCTCATCTATTTCAAATGCTGTCTCCACACCCTGCAATCACTAGCCTTTCTTTCAATGTCCTGTGACGAGCCCAGGTGAGCGCCTACTACGGAGTACTGAAGATTGAATTGTCGCTTTCCCTAGAGAGGCGAATTGGAATTATGGGCTGACGATGTCACTCTGTGCAAGTTTGCGGAGTAATATTGAACGAAGCCGGGATGCAGTACTTGAAAAAAGTGCTCACCGATCAGCTCTTCACGAACTCTACAAAGCAATACTCCGTAGTATCGGCCCATTCAATTGAGCACGGCTAAGGAGTTACACTGCCTGGTGAGGATCACATCAAGAACAGAGCATTGCAGGTACACGGTTAAAGGGCGGTGAATGATTGGCACTTTTGTGCTTTGTGCTCCGTGACGGCTTTCTTCAATATTCGCGCGCGACCCGTCAAGGTCGCATGCGCCTCCCCAAATACTCGTACATTGTTTTCTTTGCTAACTCGCTGGCACGGTACTTCTTGCTCCATACTCGTACATCGTGTCGCAGTACGGAGTACGGAGTACTCGTAATACCCTGTGCAGCATCTCAAAGTGACAAATCAGCGCTTGTGGAGTATTGCGATAACAGCCCCGTATTTGCGTTAGAGAGCCAGCACGCTAGTGTTGGAGGATGTGCATGTGGTGCCTGAAAATCAACAGTCGAGCCCAGTGTACCCTACTCGTACGGAGCAAACAGATCGAGGCCGAAAATGTTTCACCAGAAAAACCACAACTCCTTCCCATCAGCACACAGAGCAAGACGAAGTATGAGGCTCTGCAATGACCTCTCTTACTTTCGGGGAGTTGGGAGTCAAAGGTGGCAGACAGTGACGCCGGCATGCTTCCTTTTAAAGCAGAAATACAAGTAAGATGGGGGCGGCACCTGCAATTCGACGAGGGTCATACTTCGTAAAGCTAGCATCGAATGCCAAGAAACACATTAACTGCTTTATCTCACAAGCTATTATTACGTCGTACTTGTGCGTCACGCACGACGTACTTGGTACTTCTACGAAGTACTCGCATGGACTATTTTGACACAGGCGAGCGACATAACCCTATGCAATGAACGGAATATTCACGCACATCTCTCGTCTCTTTACTAATAGCGCTTCCCTTTCGTCGCCGTCGACATCCTGCAATTCTGGTGCACAGACAGCTGGGCCATGCACCTTTCTCGGCTTGGAGCCTGAAGCGAAGCAAAAAAAAGGCCGCCAAAAGAGAGATGGAAATAAAGTCGCCGTGTCAGGCATCGGGCAGTATTACTCGTAAGTCAACGCGGGCATAATCCTCCGTACGAGCACTGACGCTTTCGCACTAATACGCGTACGGAGTGCACTGCAAACCCTTGCCAAAGCGGAAGTACATGCATATGCATACTTCCAAGGTGGGAACTACAACTGGTTTACCCGCTGCTTTTCTTCGCTTTTACTGGCCGTTGTGTTCGAAAACGGCGGAATAGGAGGAGAAATGCAGATGACACATTGACACAAAAGGCAATGCGCCAAAATCAAAAGCGCCAAGCGGAGAACCTCTTTCCGACACCATTACGAATTGAGAAGAGTACGACGTACGAGTAGTTCAACTCTCCCGTCCTCCAGATGTGACTTGGAGAGGTATGGAGAAGAGGAAGTGGCAGACTGGCTGCCCCCCCCTTTTTTGGTGTGTTTTTTGAGATGTACGAGTACTCCGTAGTGTCTGAGTTGTTGAAGAGAGTGGGCTTGTCTTTTTCTTTTGTGAATCCCACGTCAATACCACCCTTCTCTTTTCTCCGTACATTAATCTGCCAGGTCTTTTCTGTCTTTTGTACCGTTTGTAATGCCCCAACAATTTCAGTACAGCACTTTGAGTATCTGCCTTGCTTTGACGAGCAAACAAACTGGGCGGCGGTCCTTCTTGATGCTCCGGGGGCATGTTTCGAAAAAAATCGAGTTGCCACTAAGAGGAAAATTAAAAATTCAATCGAAGCACCAGTGGAAGGCCGTTAGAACAAGCCTGACGGCCTTGCTGCAACCGCACAGACAGACCGGCGAGAACAATCGAAGTGAGATATGATGAGTGAGAACGAGTCGTTCAACAACAAACCCTTGCCTACGACATCTTCCAGACAAGGTGCCTAGTGTGGCTTCGGAGTACGGAGTAATGCTTTAGTTTTCCCGTCGTCGTACGAGGTTAGGGAGCGGACAGGGCCTGCGATCGCCAGCATTGAAAAGGGGTCGCAATAATGTCACTTTTTTTCAAGTACTACGGGGGCAACACTACGCAGAAATAACGTCGTACGAAGCACAAGGCATTATTTTGTATGGAGTATTACGGAGTCCGGAGTCCAGAGTACGAGTGTTGCAGCCAGCTGTTCACATCTCGGCCTGCGGCAAAGGAAACAGGCATAGGGCGATCTCGCCAGTTGCAGGGTACAAGGAACGAGTAATACGACGTTCGAGTGCACCATCAGTACGTCGTAATACGTCGTATTACGTCGTACTTCAAAAGGCAGAAGGGTGGTCACTGGGCAAATTGCTTTCTCTGAAGTTGAGTCCCTCCGTCATTCAGCCCCTCCCCACTTTTCACATTGCCCCCTGGTCGTCGAAGCTCTTCAATTGCCAGGCATCCTGGCCATTCAACCCGCCCCCATGCCAGCGTACGGTGTACGGAGTACGAGTAATATTCCATAATACTCGAATGCGTACGACGCACTCCGTATTACACCGCACTTTGCACTTCGCCAGGGCACAACTCCATATGATATACGGAACCGTATGAGCATGGGAGTACACTGCCTGGTGCCAAAGCAATTGCTTCGAGGAAGGTCAGCTTCCGTTACACTTTGTAAGTATCTAATACTCCGCACTCCATACAAAAAAAAAAAAACGGTGATACTTTGTACTCGCATGCTTGACCGTGAATTCAGACAGCACCTCAACGGCACAACAGATACACCACTAGTCTCGCTAATACCACGCATTATCCTTCTCTGTTCTTTCGCGCACAGTGGTTTGCTGCACGTGTTCGTGCCCCCCCGACGCTTTCACACCGGTGTGCGGAGCACGTCGTAGACGGACAGACGAGAGGGCCACAGAGCGGTTTGTGCTGGATCGGAGTAGTCGTTTTCCTTTGAATTATGCGGCGTCCGTCTTGGTTGAGAAAGGCCTGCCAGATCAACATTGCGGCAATAATTCAAAGCCGTAAAAGAAAGGGAATGTCTACAAGTTTGACGTGATAAGTCATAAGGACAACTCGACATCAAACTGCGCCTGTGTTGCCGGTGCTCTTTGTCACGCATTCGACGCAGACGACTTAGTAGCATGCGCATTATTTCGCTATTGCGCACCACAGCAAGACACGGGTAATACTCCATAGACCGTACGACGTACAGTTAACTAATACTCGGCATTACGACGTACACCTTGCACTACACTTCAGCGACCCTGATTGGGTTGCGCTTTTTTGCTCCTGGGGTGAGGAGACAAACGGTACTTCTCTCACACTTATGCATCTTTAAGCCAGATGAACATACCTTGTTTTCTTTCCCCACTGTCACCTCACAAACCCTTGCACTCATAATTCACAAACCTCACGGCTGATTCCCTCCGTAGCCCCCCCCCCCCAGGAAGCACCTAGTACGTGCTACGAGCTGATTTTCTCCGTCTTTATCCTTCTTTCCAGTCGCAAACATGCCCGTGCGGACGCCTCGTTCAAGCTTGTCAGTCATAGCAGACAACTGCAGAGTCAACGGCCTCGTTTTAGTTTGCGAGACCTAACACCTTTTTTTGTTGCTTTCCTTGCGTCTTACTCGTGCGTCTTAGCTGGGCGCCACGCCTCGTATAGTTGAGAACACTATTTATCTTTCTCTTGGGGGTTTTTCAACACCTTTTTAATTCAAGTCGCCCACCCCTCAACATCTCGTCTGTCTTGTGACGTATTTACAGTCTCTTTTCTTATTAGGAAGCCTTTGTTCATACCATCTTTCCCACACCGTCGGTCCTTGGGGTTTTGTCTTTTTTGTTTTTGTTTTTGTTTTATCCCCGACTACCTTTTTACACGACTCTTTCGTGCTGCCTTGCACCATATCTTCGTTTTTTCCGGGCGTCTGCATTATTTTATTTTTTATTTTTTTGTGCTACCACTATATTTTCTCATTTTACCTCCCTGATTGATCCTTCCTCAAGGCCAGGTTGTTTGTATTTTTTTTCCCAATCATTCTTTCGGTAAAACCTGGTTGCTTCTGCCGACGCTAATGCCAAAAGCTTTCGGTCAGCCCAACGCAGCCCTTTTGCTTTATCGATCTGCATCTTTAAATCCAAACTTTGGTTCACCTGGCATGCTCTCGTCTCGTCTTTTGGTTCGAAGACTAAAACGGTAGCCTCGCTTCTATGAAAAAATAATACTCCGTACTACATATCCCGGCAACGCGGACGACAGCTGTCGCAGTCGAAGAGAAAAAAGGGGGAGCCAGTGACAGCGAGGGAAAGTAACTTGGAAACCGGACGAAAAAAGAAAAAAAAAAGGAAAAAGAGAAGAAGGAAAAATCAGTGGACAACAAAGGCAAAAAAAAACACAACATGGATTCCTGAACCAGCCAGCAAAGAACATAAACATGGTTTGGTGTAGCTTTTTTTATGCAGTCATCGTTTGCTGATAGCACAGAGCAAAGCCAAACCTGACAGGGTTTCAGGACAGACTGGACATTGCTGTTAACTGCACAAAAAAACGACGTACATACGGAGTGTGGGTTGTTTTTTTTTTTTTTTTTTTTGGAGCGGCACTTTTGCGGACACGTCCTCGGTCACAGCCTTATCCAACGACCACTTTAGCAATCGAGCATTGTCTCTCCGTGTGCGAAGGTGGAGACGAGGGAGGAAGATCTGCCTGGCAAATTGGCAGGAGACACAGAACAAGGGGCACACGCCCAGGTGAGAAGAACAACAACAAAAAAAAAAAAAAAAACTCGTCCGAACTGTGAAAGCATAAAGGGCCGGAAGACGGATCTGCGATTAGCCAGAGCTCAGCAACTCCGACGGGCTACGCAAGACAGATCAAACAGAAAAGGAGACGACCGGAAAGCAGAGACAAAATAAAAAGGCTTCAACAAGAAAGCGGGTACAACTGTCACCAGAGTCTGATGCGAACAGGCACGGCCTGCGCAAGCAAGCAAGAAAAAAAAAGCGGAAGATACGGAACCCCAGTTTGGATCGGACGGTGGCGGCAAACAGCAGCAAGTCACCCGCCTCCTTTTTCTTCTCTCTCTCTCTCTCTCTCTCTGTCTCTCCCTACCTCTCTCTCATCGTCTCACCTTGTTGCTATCTACAAACTGTGCTCCGGATTCTTGTCCTGCTGGCCATTTGCCATTCTTGTTTGAGCTTTTCGACTTTGCCTGTCTATGGTCTCTTGCCGTCTCTTGCCGTCTACCACCAGCAACGCCAGAAAGCGGCCGTTGCTCGACCGGTCCCGCCTCACGCTCTCTCCTCTCCTTCTCCCCATCCAAGATCACCCAATCCGAGACCGGGCTAGGAGCCCGCTCCACTGTGACCAAAGTTCACTCAGCACCACCACCGCCCTCCGATCTGTTGTGACCCTGAGAAGCAGAACGGTCCAGTCCCAAGATTTTTTTTCACTCTGCTATTATCCCGCATCCCGCACATATCTGTTAGGGTTACTATTACTTCTATAATACGTCCTACTCTCCTCTCTTTCACACTCGGTTCTCCATCTCGATCTCCACATTCGGAGAACGCGGTAGAAGCATAGCTTCCCCCCTCCTCTCTCGCTCCCCAATAACACGCAGAAACGCAGAAACTACCGGTCTGTGCTAGGGAGCCATCTTTCTCCTCCCCTCTCTACTCTCTTTCTTACCCTGTTATTTTTATTGTTTTTGTTTTCTTTGCTGCTTGTCACAACCATAGCCAGCAGGGCATAGCAATACGGCATAGGAGGCCAGCCCCCGACCAGCGACAAACCTGGTCTGCCGAAACCCTCCCCCTCAAAAACTCGGCTACCGATAGAATCGGGTTTGTGTGCTGGTCCTTCTTCGACACAGCCGAAGACTGTATCCATAAGGATACTCGTATTACAACTCACCATCCGTTTCCCTTTTGAGCCTTTTATGTAAGTAGCATTGCTGTGGATTATTTGAGTTTTCGTATTTTATGTGTCTTGGTGTTTGCTTATTCCCTTGATCTTTATGCTCTCTTGGCTTGTGGGCTGGCTATAACAATATCCGTCCTCTCCTACAAGCAGAAGTGCAATTAAAAAAAAAGAAAAAAAAAAAGAAAAAGAAAAGAAAAAGAAAAAACCCCATCCTTTCCCTTCCCCGTCAATGCCAGTAAACCCTAGTCGGAACTCATACAGACCGTGATCTACACGCCACAGTATACAGGCATTTTGAGTATCCTGTACGACGTACTGCATGTTTTTTACTCTTTCCTTTTCTTTTCTTTTTTTTTCCTCTTTTCTTTTGTTCGCTATTGACTGACACCCACCGTTATAGCCAAGGACCCTCTTCCTCACCCCCCCCCCCCCCCCCCTCTACCCCTACCCCCCCAGCCAGCTTTTGTTCACACCCTCCCTGTCCGTTAGCTTTCTTCGTTGTCTGTGTGCATAGCGCTACTACCAACTACTTTGTACCCCTTCTCTTTTCTCACTCACCCCCCCCCCCCCCTCGTTCCCTGTCAACTGTTGTAGATACTGTCACTACGAACACCTTACACTGCCTGTCCTGGAAAGAGCTAGACACAAAAAAGCCAAAAAGGAACAGATCAAAAGGAGCCTTCCTTCCACTTCGTCCAAGAGAGCATATTCTTCTTTTTTTTTTTTTCTCATTCATTCCAGAAGCCACTCACAACCACGCACAACCACGCACTCGCACTCTTTGCTGCACTCTTTGCTTTCACGCTCATTCACACTCGCAGCGCCGAACAGCGTTCCACCAGGAAGCGACTTTGGACCTGCTTTTGCCATTCTCTTATACGACGTGCTACAAGACAAACCCTATCTTCGTCACCGGCGCAAGACGACGACGACGACGACTGAAAAGGACGACCATCTTTTTCTGCCTCTCCGCTTTATCTGGCATAAGTAGGAGGAGATCAACAAAGACAAAACGTGCGAGTGCTCTGTACGACGCTGTACTCTTTCGTGATAGAGAAAGAGGCGCGCAAATAAAACTTGAGGTTGCGGCGTTGGTTGCTGCTGGTTTCTTTGCCTCGCCGCCGTTTTTATAAGTATCTACCGCTTGCCACCCCCTCCATCCACTTGGTGGCGCAACATCGGAAAGACTCTGCGACTCACATCGCGTCTTGCTTCGTCTCTGAC
>JADHKP010000041.1:250179-280648 GCA_019925385.1 Raffaelea deltoideospora | reverse complement strand
CCCCACCCACGCCGCTTCCCCCGTGGCCCCCCCTTACCGTGGCCAAGCCCAAGTCCCGCCCGGTTTTTTTTTTTTTTTTTTTTTTTTTTTTTTTTTTTTTTTTTTTTTTTTTTTTGGAGGGTTACTTTTTCTTGATCCGATCATCTACGACGCCGTGCATCCCAATCTGATTGCTTCTTTTTTTCACATGACAGGCCTCGTAGTTTAAGACATGGTGCGTGCTGTTCCATTCTGTTTTTCCTTGCGACGGTTTTCTGCACCCGTATCCTTATTTTCCGAGTCCCTTTATCTCGCAGCAACTGGTCTGCTGCTGTCTTGCGCTGGATGGGCTTTTATTCGTCTGAAACTGAAACTCGCTGTTTCAATATGTTTTTTTCCGGGGTGCCTATGCGAATACGGAGTACATAGCGCGACTTTTGTATTATGTCGCTCAGTACTCCGTACAACTCACTCGTAGGCCACGGCAATTCTACGCGTATAGAAGTACGACGGACGAGTACGATGGTGATAGGACGAATACTCGTATGAAATATGGATACTCCCTACAAAAGTGAAAGCTCGCATGCTGCCGCTTGGCACAGACCATGCCAGCGCAGAATGGGCTTGGGCGGTCGCATCGACATTGAGCCTGCAGCGAAGCGGCGCGGGATCAACCAGACGGCGGGCGATATGGCACGCCCCCATTCCCTGTCGGAATGATGGCCATTTTGCGTTGTGCATGTTGGCCGTTTACATGTTGTATGTGTGTCAGAAGTTGTTGAACGGCTGGCCACACTCGGCAACCCACATAAAACAAAAAGTGACAGCCCGTCCCCTCACAAAGAGGACGGGGGCACACGACGTTGGACAAGAGCAATATAGAGCAATATTGCTTCCGCGTGCTGTACAGAGTACGAGTACGGAGTAATACACTCGTACGGTTCGTATGGTTGTGGAGCATGTGCTGTACTCCCGAACAGGGTTGCATGCCAGCCACTTCTTTCTGCCCAAGAACCACCAACGACCCAAGTGTGGAACAGCGGGCACTTTGCTTTTTTTTTTGTTTTGCGCCCTTTTCTTTCATGCCAGCCAACGGGACAATCGCAGCAGAACGGTAGAAACGTGCTTCGCATGCATGCGGAAGACAAAAACGAAAAAGACGAAAAAAGACGAAAAAAGACGAAAAAGACGGCGAAGAAGCGAACAGATGGAAAAAGATGGAAAAAAATGAGAGGCGAAAAAGCCGAAAAGCGAAAGAGAAAATCAGCTGACAGCATCACAAGTGCGAGTGGACACTCCTGCATGTGAAAGTCGGAGCCAGCGACGAGCCAACCAGATGCCGAAGCCCGGCTCTTCTTGGCCGGCGGTTCGCAAAATAGCATCGTGATTGACGACGGTTGGGCTAGCTTTGCATCCTGCATGCAATGCCAGTAACAGAGCCAGCCTAGCCCGCTCTTCTGCCAGCACTCTGTAAAGTGACTTTTGTGACGTATGAAGTATTACGGAGTACGAGTACCGTTGGACGAGTACGAGTAGTTAACCCCGAATAAAACATTTTATTCTGATGTTCATGCTCGGCAATACCTCCAGCCCACTTAGAACAGAAAGAAAAAACTGGGAAACGAAATTTAAAATGAATGGGCCCAAGGCTTCATCCAAGGCATTACACAGTACTTCTGTCGTGCCTAAGGTTAGCAAAAAGACAGTGAACGACGAATGGGGTACTAATGCTCCGTTGTAGAGAGTATCCATACTCCGTAATACGAGTATTCCATACTCCCCACAAAGCCTACTATCAGCGCGGTGGAATGGCGTGAACTGTGTGGACGGAACGTTGTCTACTATTGAAGAAAAAGGGAGAAGAAGAAGCAGCTACGAGTAGGTCGCGGGCGACTCGAAATTTAAATCCGCCGTAACGGGGGAAAGACTATGGATTCTTCAGAGAGAAGAAAAGTTTTTAGCTTTCCGATTTTCTAGATGGGTCTGTAATTTTACCAGGGCGAGCAAAAAGGACCTCTTTTGTCTCCATACGAGTACGATGGGGTATTGAGCCACTCTGATGCGCTACCGTTATTTCCCCCCCCCAAAAACAGTGGGATTTGCGTAAATTACCGTCGCACGGAGTTTAAGTAATACAGTCCGTCACAGCACCACATGGAACGCTACGAGGGCGGCTGGCGACTGGGATTCACCAATTCCGTACCAAGTGCCCTATAGCCCAGGGTCGTTACAGGCCCCAAATTAAAATGAGCCTCACGAGAACTCGCGCCTTGTATTCATTCTCGTAGTAGTGCGAGTTTTGTAGAAATTGCCTTGGGGTCCTTCAAACCAGCCACCAGACATCTTGTTCATGATCTCTTCTCGTCGTACTCCGTACGAGTACTCGTACGTCGTACGTCCGTACTTTGATCGACTATGGGCATAGGCCATGCAAGCACGAGGCCGTATTTCGTAAAGCGTCGTTCAGTACGAGTAAAAAAAAATGTCGCGCGTTGGGCAGCATTCCCGCTAAAACGGCAAAAAGGCCTGTTTTGAGCTATTCTACTCGTATGCTTAATTCTCAGTTTCGCCTCCCGAGGCTTCCGGATACTAAGTTTCTGTCACTCAGCTGCCGCGGTCCTCTTTCCACACCTCATGCATCATACCATCATACGAGCAATAGTGCGTCGTATTGTCTTTGATGCATCCCGTGATATGATGTTTGTTGCAGCCCCGAAACAGAAACGGAAAATAGAAAAACGAAAAACAGCTATGAGTGACGTCGTGCCGCTCTGCGAAAAAAAATCGAAAAAGCAGAAAAGCTGTCAGTGACGTCGTGCCGCTCTTGCATAACGATTTTTTAGCCTTTTGCGGGCTCGGAGAACTCTCGAAGTCCGTCAAAGGCTACTCGAGGCAGTGAAAGAGAATCGCCGTCACGGCCGAAGAAGTTTCCGAGACGGACGGCGTTTTTTCGTAGGGCAGAAATTTTAATTTGGCCTGAAAACCATTTACCGGGTCTTCTTTTGATGGAGTATCCATATTAATGAATACTTGTACTCCTACAAAGTATTATGATGTATTAATGCCTTTGGTTATGATTGGCCAAGGCTGAAGCTGTGAATGTCCATATACGAGTAAGGCATCTCTCACCATACTCGAATCGTAGCTACTCTTTGTTTCATGACAAGGAACACACTTCGTATGGAGGCCTCTACCGTATTTCATTTACGAGTACGGAGTAATGTCCTTATACGAGTACTCGTATTTCCTATCTGATCATGTTGACCAGTACTGCCAGACTGGACGGGCCGTTTTTGCAGGGTTTCCTGGGGAACTGGGTCTTCATCAAAAAGGGTCCAGAAAGGGGCGACCAATCCCCGGTTTGGCTCTTTTGTTACCGAAATTGCTTGTCCTTAAATTGATGGGATCCCTACCAACTCCGGTCTCCTGTTCCATTCAGGTGAAGAATGCGAATGGATACCTGTACGTACCCCGTTTACACCGTAAATACTCTTTGCAGAGTAATTATGCACAACTTGAAGGGTCCCTAACTGTGAAATGAAGTATTGTTCGTACCTCAAGCTCTATCCACGGTACCGGCAAGCTACCCATGTTTCCCTGTAAATACGGAGCAATGGCTTGGGCTTAGACTTTCGTTTGTACTCGTACGTCGTCGGTTAATAGTGGATATTGCCCCTTTACCCCCTGGTCTGCATTCTGATGAGATCTTGACCAAGCTTGTTGACAGCATCCCCAACGGCGTGTCTCATTGTCCTTGCCTGCTCCGTCTTGGCCGAGCCGAGGACAACGGTCGCGTGCTGAGTCTTCTTTGGGGCCAATACGTGCAGGCTGAAAACGAGTACGAAGCATAGAGTAATACGGCGTACGTACGGCGTAATACATCGTGGAATAAGGGAGCACCATTTGCACTCGCGCGCTATCTAATGGGGAAAGAGCTCGCGGGTACGCTGTATATCCATATTTACGACGTACTCTGTGATCGGCTTCTCGTACTTTGTACGGAGTATGGATACTCGCTCGTCAACCATACTGCCAGCCGGAGGACTACCGTTGTGTCCCGAGGAAGCAACAGCTAGAATTCGGTTCTCATCCTATGCAGCTCACTGAAGACATGTGCAGCCCTGCGAGAACACACAGGTTCTCACATATGACCAGCAGAACACGGGAGTGAAAACAACACGGTTGAGTGTTGACCAGCCGTTAGAGACCTTCTGGGCCCGTGCTCTTCAGGCTCACTGACGTGCTTCGCCAAGTTTAGAATCTGAAAGCATGTCCCCCAAAATGCAGAGTGCTATCCTTTTCTATTTTGGCCTCCACGCCGGCGTCAAGATCATATCAAAGTGGTAACAAATGCAGCTGGCTCATGGTAACCACTCAAACGCATACAAAGCATTAGAGAAAGAGGGCGAAGACAATAAGGAACTCAAGAAAGCAAATCCAAAAAAAGGCAAGCTTGACAACATTGCATGAACGCAACCAAAATCAGCTTTCATACGCAGGAAATGATGTGCTTTCTCTCCCATCAAGCGGGGTCCTTGTATGGAAAGGAAACAAAAGCAGGTAGGTGAAAAAAAAATAGGAAGAAAAAAAGGACAGGACCCCCAAAAAAGGTCAAGGCAGAGCATGTCATGACAGGTAAACGATAGCTGAAAGGTATGAAAAAAGAGAAATCAAGAACACACGAGAAGACAGAGAAAGAGAAACTGTAGCATCAAAAAGCGTCAAGGGCTCGAATACGCTTGCATCCAACCGCAGTGAGACCCCGTATACCTCCTCTACAGGTCCGCGCACAGCGCAAAAATGTAGCTCTCTCCAAGGCTTTGCCCACAAGCTGCAGGCTGTGGTGACAGTGTCGCCGACAAGACTTCGCCCACAAGACTGCTCTGCAAGCACGCTCATCCGCGGCTGCCAATGCCCGTCCACAAGCCCTTTGTGGTTTCGACGACCTTGTTCACCTCCATGCCTGGCCGCAGCGACACGGGCACTGCGCTCAGCGGAGGCAGGTCGCTCATGTGAGCATCCTGGCTCTGCTGGCTGTCGTTGCCGGTGCCGTAGCCCGAGTCGTTTTTCCAGCTGCTGCTCGAGGGGGCTGCCGCCGGAGCTCCCGCCGGAGCTCCCGCCGCCACTGCCGGGGCGGCTGGTGCGGCCGGTGCAGCAGCCGAAGCAAGGGAAGCAGCATTGAGGGCGGCGGCGCCGGGCGCAAGGACTTGCGGGTGTTTCTGGGTCTCGCGCAGGCGGGCCGGGTGGGGGCCGTTGTTGTTGAGGCCGTTGCTGTTCTGGGACTCGCGCAGCTTGTTGATGGCGCGCACGGTGTCGATGGCGGCGTGCAGGGTGCGGCGGGCGTTGAAGTTTTTCTTGACGGTGGGCAGCAGGTTCTCGCCGGCCGGGCCGTTGGCGCCGGCGGCGCGGTCGGGGCTGCCGGCGACAAAGGGGTGGGCGAGGGCCTCGTGGGCGGTCATGCGGCGGGCCGGGTCGATGGTGAGGCAGCGGCGGATAAAGTCCTTGGCGGCGTCGGACACGCCGCGCCAGTACTCGACGGGCGTGAAGGAGTAGTCGGCCTTGAGGATGGCCTGCATTTCCTCAAAGTCGTTGTCGCGGTCAAAGGGGGTGTAGCCGCACAGCAGGAAATAGGTGATGACGCCCAGCGCCCAGATGTCGACGGGCTTGCCGTGGCCGATCTTGCGGAAGATCTCGGGCGCCATGTAGCCCGGCGTGCCGCAGGTTGTCGTCAGCACGTGGAACTGCTCCTCGTCCATGATGCGCGACAGCCCAAAGTCGGCAATCAGCAGATCCGCATTGTCTTCCGGCGTGCGGAACAGCAGGTTCTCCGGCTTCAGATCCCGGTGCACTATACCGTGGTCATGCAGGTACGCCACCGCCGACAGCGTCGCCCGGATCAGGTCCGCCGCATCCGACTCGTAGTACGAGCCCTTGCGGCAGATCCGGTCAAACAGCTCGCCGCCCAACGCCAGATCCGTCACCAGATACAGGTTGTTCATCGTTTCAAAGTAGTCCACCAGCGTCAGGATGTTCTTGTGCCCTATCGACACCTTTTTCAGAACGGCAATCTCGTTGCGGACCTGCTAACCGTTAGCATGCTGAACCTCCTTTCTCCCTCTCCTTTCGCTCCAATGTTCGTCCCCGTCCCCCGTTTCTCCGCCTCCCGTCCCCCGTCTCTCAGTCTCCCGTCTCTCCGTCCCCCGTCTCTTCGACCCCCCTCCCCCCCTCACCCTTCCCTCCTCTCTGCCCCTTATCCATATCTTTAGATCCACTTTCATTCCCTCCTCTCAACGCTCACCATATGCTCGCGGCCAGCCATCAACCGCTTGTTGATCACCTTGGCCGCGTACGACCGGCCCGTATCAATGTGTATGCACTCCTTTACGACAGAGTACGACCCAGCACCCAGCGTCTTGCCAACCTTGTAGCGACATGGCTGCACCTGGGGCGGTTGCATCGGAGCCGCTGGCGGCGGATACTGGGACTGCGCCTGTGTCGCCATTGCGCGTGGCGAGCCGGCCCGACAACGCGAGTCCTGGGGCAATGGGCCGAAGGCGTAGACGGCGGAGAGGCAACAAAGAAAGCTTCGTGTATTGCCTTTTCCGGGACCGTTCGCTGATTTGCCGTCTTCTTTTGTATCGCAGTGAGATTTGGGCTCGCCAGTTAGCAGCGAGAAATCGCGACAGATGTTGAGAGAAGAAAAAGAGAAGCGGAAAGCCGACCTCGAAAAGAAACGAAGCACGATAATCCAGGCAGAGGGGGGAGGGTAAAGAAGGGGATCGCAGCAAGAGTCTGTCTAGGGTCGACCCTCATCAAAAAAAAAAGGGTTTCTCCCCTCGTCACACGTTTGATCAATTCATGAGTTGGGAGGAGCACAGAATAGCAAAGGTGGGGATTCACCAGTAGGTCCAGACCGTTGTCAGCAGGACGGTTTTATGGATAGAAGCCGGTATGGGTGCGGGTCGGCCCCACTTTCTTCTTTCTTTCCTTTGAGACAGAAAAGGGCTGGCAACGTAATATCCTTACAATATGATACTCGTAGGCCAACAAAACTACTGAACCAACCTCGCACTACACAACACAACGGAAAAGAACAACAAAGACAAAGAAGGGCTGGGTTGAAACAAGGGAGGGAGAGCTTGGTGAGATGTTTGTGGCCTGTATTGGGTTTTGGCCGCATGTTCTACTCGTATGCATTTTCCAAGCTCTGTCAGTTTGCCTGTTGATGCTCCTTGCAAAGAGTACGACGTACTCGTAATTCATAACATACAATGCACACCCATCGTCTGAGGGCAAAGACGAGTACAATACTGTCCACGCTGCACGTCATTTGTGTCTATGCAATCCCCTGGAGCACGAGACACCTCTTTTGGGCATGGTTCTTTTTGTTCTTTTTCTTGGCCTTGTGCAGGGTGAATAAACTACTCTGGTGCTTGCCCCGGACGCCGCTCAGTGTGCAAATTGTGTCTTCTCAGCATTCTAGTCCTCTCAGTCCCCTAGGCCACCACTCCGTCGAAACTGCTTTTTGCTACTTTGCACTTTCTTGCTTTTGAGTCTGTTCTCGTGGAACGACTTTGCCCTAGATCTCGCAGCGCTGTCAGCAAAGACTGGACAGAGAAAAGGAGAGGCAAACACAAAACCCAGAGAGAGAGAGAGAGAGAGAGAGAGAGAGCCGGGAGATAGGACGGACAGAAGCGAGGGGAAGAGAGGAAACGCGGTGGCAAAACAGGGGCACATGTACGCACACAGCTTTGTACTTGGCCGTCTTGTCGGGGCTGGACTCGCTCGGGACAGCCTCCTTGTACAGCCGCAGAAGCTCGTCGTGCAGCTTTCGCTCGTTTTCCTCGGCATTGGCGCTGCGGCTGCGCTGCGTCTGCGCCTGCATCGTCAGGCTGTCTGTGCTCTGGACGTAGTATCGCGAAGTCCGTATTTTGGCATGAAGCAGCCGCGGCAGCGTGCGGACCAGCTCGCTAACCGGCCACGACGTCATGGCCTTGGTTTCGGTTCTAGCCGTGACGTCAGTGCTAGTTGGCAGTGGATAGGTGTCGCCCTCTTCCCTTCCTATTCTTACTTGTTCACATGTTGGCCGCCCGGCCCACTGGACCGCGAGTAGACCGTGTTGCCCTTGGGCACACTGCTCGGCGTGAAGTCCTGCCGCCACTGCCGCGCCGCCCGCAGCTCCTCCGGGTCAATGCCGGCATCAAACGCCTCGTAGCGGCTGGCTGCCCGAGTCGTGCCAAGCCTGCCAGCTAGAGGTAGTATTCGTCGGCTGCGTAGAGGAACACTCTCAACCACAGACGAAAGCACCAGTCTGCGGGTTGAACCGCTAAACATGTCTTGATGTGCAGGCAAAGAAAAAAAAAAGATCCCAGCTTGCTCTATAGCTGTCCACACACTGGCCGCCTACAAGGCCGTTGCACGACTGCAAACGGAATTCGATTTTTTGAAGTATCTATCCATACTCGTAATAACGAACTGGCAGCTGGCGGCAGCTGGTGGCAGTACAAGTATTTATCCGGATGACTAATGGTATGGGGTTGGGTAGGCCTCACACGTGGCTGAGTATCCATATTTGCACTGCCCTGATGCTTATAATTTTGCAAAGTCTTGACGAGTATTTTTCCAGTCCTTCTCTTCTTCCCATCTTCCATCTTCCCACGACATCTCATTTTTTTTTGACAGATGTCACACTTGATCGCCGCGGGCGCCATCATCTTAGCTCGATCCTACGCCACCTCGAGGTGCGCGATTCGAAAACTGCGTTTTTTTTTGCATTTTGTCATTTTTTTAATTTTTTTTCGCCTTATATTCCAGTCCTGTTTGCGGGATCTTTTTTTTCAACGCGTTTTCGGGTTGGCCCTTTATTTTTACCCAAAACCTCGCCTGCCTGGCGTGCCTGCCTGCCTGTCTGCAGGACGCGTGCCTTCCTTTCGCCGATCGATCACCATCGCTCCTTCTTGTATTGTCTGTTCGACCAGACAAACGAACCCCTCCCAAATTGTCTGTCCCCCTCCCTCTCCAGCCAGTAAAGTTAAGTTTTTATAGACGACTATCTAGAGAAACTCTCTCTTCTCTCCGCTGTGTCCTTTTGTGACGCCCAGTTTCCTTTCCGGGGTCTTTTTTTCGTCTATTTTTTTTTTGTAATTCCTCATCTCGCCCCGCCTTTTCTTTTCCCTCATCAGAAAGGGCAAAACGTCGCCGCTTCGCGCCTCAAGACTTCGGCCATCCTTCTTTCTCGATTCTACTTCCTCGTGCCTTTGTCCTCCCTCTGCTAGGGTTTTTGGCCATCCTCGAACAGCAGATTGGCGCCATTTCGCACGCTTTTGGCTGAAGCATATTTTTTCCATCCGGCTTCTTCGTCTGCTCTTGATTTTTTTTCTTCACTTCTCGTCAGTTTTCTATCGTTCTATCGCTGTCCAACCGTCGTCCATCGTCCATCGTCCATCGTCCGTCGTCGTCCATCGTCGTCCATCGTCCACCGTCGTCCACCATCGTCCATTGTTGTCCATCGTCGGCCATCGTCGTTTAACGCGCCCGTTTTTTTCCAAGTCCATTTTGCGGTAGACATCTCACCACCTTCAGCCGGTCTATCGTATTTTGCCATCTCTCCCATCTCGTTGCTTGGCGTTCTTGGCCGGGCCTCCTCAACCTGCGATGGCTTCTGAATCCGAAGATGCGGTCATGGCTGGCACCGACTCAAATGCCGACAATGCCGATATAGAGGCCCCTCCTCCAAGTGACAAAGCCGCCGGCGAGGTCGAAGACGGCCACGCGCCCGAGAATGACGGCTTTGACGTCTACAGCGAAGGTGAGCCAGATCACAGCACTGGCGAGCCGCGTCCTGGCGAGAACCAGCCGTCGTCCGCGGGCAATGAAGCCGTCGATGACGAGGAAGACGACTACGGAAGTTCTCTGAGCTCTCCGCCCTCTTCTATCGACGACATGTCCGACTCGCCACTTGCACCTACCCAGCCGGCGTCCGGGAGCCAAGAAGCCGCCAGTAATAATATCCCGTCTTCCACTGCAGAGCCCGAGGCCACATCTACTGCTGCTGCTGCTGCTGCTGCTCCTGCTGCTGCTGCTCCTGTTGCGACAGCCCCGACGCCTCCGTCTTCCGACGCCCTGCCCATTGCCCAAGATGCACAGGCCGGCACAGCAGAATCCCTGGCAGTCCAACAGCCCCCGGAACGGCGGGACGAAGCCGCCGACGCGCCGCCCGATGCCACAACCACGTTTTCTGCATTGTTCCAGCAGCAGCCATCCCAGTCTCCGGCCGACGGCCCGGCAGCGGGCAAGAATGACGCCTCTGCCGGCAAAGAGGCGGCAGTTGAAGCGCAAGGCGGTATCGACATCGACAAGATGTTGGAGGCCATTTCCGCCGACAGTGGCCCCCCTGCAGCCCCTCCCGCAAAAAGCTCAAGAGCTTCCAAAGCCGCCGCAAAGGCTGCCGCTGCCGCTGCCGCTGCCGCTGCCGCCACGACGGCCACAGTTGCCCCGTCTTCGCTGCCTGGCTCGCGGCCTGGCGCCAAGGCCGGCAACGCGTCGACCTCGTTTCCCACGCCGCTGCATCCGCTTCCCAACCCGCCCAAAGGCCCTGCGCGGATGGTGGCGGGCGGCTCTGCAGCCAAAAACTCTGTTGCATCTGCGCCCAAAGAGCCGTCTGCGGCGGCTCTGCCGCCGTTTTCCTACGCTGCTGCCGGTGCGCCTGGAACCATGGGAGGCATGGCCATTTTGGGCTCACCACCGTCGTCGGCCGCCGGGCTCGCGACGGCTGGCGCCTCCAAGGGCTCTGGCCGCGGTGGCCAGGCGCAGAACCAGCAGCAGCAGCAACAAGCCAATACTTCCCGCCGTGGAGGGAAAACCCCGCAGGAAAAGGAGAAGATTGCGGTGGACAAGGCATATCAAGCGTTTCTTCTTGAAGAGCGGCGCTACACAGCCGAGGGAAATTGGGAGAAGTTTCCTGAAGGGTCGCGGATGTTTATTGGTGAGTTCTCTCTCTCTCTCTCTCTCTCTCCTGATCCCCGTTCTTTTTTTCCGTCTCTTTCCTTTGTTCTCTCTCCCCCCCCAAACCAAACTAACGTTGCTTGTTTTGTAGGTAATCTATCTCAAGAGCGTGTCAGCAAGCGGGACGTCTTCGAGGCATTCCACCACTACGGCCGGCTGGCTCAGATCGCCATCAAGTCTGCCTACGGCTTTGTGCAGTACCACACTGCGGCCGAAGCGCAGCTGGCGATGCAGAATCTGCAGGGCACCGAAATCCGGGGGCGCAAAATCCGTACGTATTTGTCCTAAACAGAGAAGTGTTTGTCGAGGCCGATGAGGGATGGGCAGCTGGCTAACTTGCATTTTGTGTGACAGAGTTGGAGCTTTCCCGAACGCAGAAGAAAGAAAAGGAACGTGAGCGGTCGCCAGAGCGAGGCAAGAGCAAGAGAGAACGGGGCGGTGCAGACCGCTACGACGGGCGGGAGCATGGTAGCGGGCGGCGCGGCCGCGATGACTATCGGCCGGGCGGCCGAGACGGGCGTGAGGGGTCGCCGCGACGCGATCGCGGAGACCACTATGCGGGCGATCGGGGCGGGCGCGACAGCCGACAGAGCCGAGACCGCTCGCGATCGCCGAATCGGTCGGGCAATGGCGGCGGCAGCAGCAAGTCGTACCGGTCACGGCGGTCGCCGAGCCCAGCATATGGGCGAAGCCGGAATGACGACAGCCGGGGCGGAGGAGGAGCCAACAGCAGCAGCGGTGGCGGCGGCGGCGGCGGCTACGACGGCGGCAAGAGGGGCAGGCAGGGGAGCGACGTTCCGGACGTGCAGTTTCTGGTGACGCAGGGGCTGGAGCGGGATTTCATCAAATGGGTGCAGAATGCGTTTGCCGAGCGCGGGCTCAAGACGGACATTATGCTGGTGACGCCGCACACGGAGCCGCGCCACGTGATCATCCAGCGCCAGGTGCTGGAAGGCGTGACGGCGGTGGTGGATCTGGACATCAATGCGCAGGGGTCGGGCAAGATTCCTCTGCAGGTGTTTGACAGGTCGGCGGGTGCCACCAATGTGCGCTTTGACGGGTATCAGGATCTGGCGCCGTCGATTGCCGCCGATGTGGTGGCGCGCACCAAAGCAGCGGCCATGGCGCACAAGCAGCTCGGATATCCCGCCGCCGCCGCCGGCTATGCCGCCAACCCGTATACGGCGGTGGCCCCGCAGGGCTACGGAGGGGTAGGCGTGGGTGCGGCGGCTCCGGGCGGCGGCTTCCCGGGCGCTGTTGGTGGTGGTGGAGGAGGAGGTGGTGGAGCTCCTGGCGGGCCGGCGGCAACGACGCTCGATCTTGCTGCGCTGGTTGGAAACCTGGACGGGTCGACGCTTTCGACTCTCCTGAGCGTGCTGCAGAGCTCGCAGCAGGCGCAGCAGGCGCAGGCAGCGGCAGCGGCGGCAGCGGCGGCAGCAGCAGCAGCAGCAGGTCCGGCCGTTCCGGCCGTTACGGCAGCTCCAGCTCACGCGGGTCGGCCGCCGCCGGCGCCGGCGTCGTCCTATGCGCAGACGGCTGCTGCGTATGTGGGAAACCCGCAGGCCAATCTGAACGCGCTGCTGAGCACGCTGAGCGCCTCGGCTCCGGTATCGGCGCCCAGCGCTGCGCCCCCGGCGGCTCCGGCCGTGTCGGCGGCGTACGGCGGGCCTGGCGGGGTGTCTTACGGCGGCGGCATGCCAGCGATATCGGCTGGGCCGGTACAGTATTCTGCAGCACCGGCGGGGCATGCGGGCGCTGCTACGGCAAACGCAAACGACCAGACCGTCCAGGCCATCATGGCGCAGCTTGCTAAGTACAGGCAGTGAGGCCGGTTGGCGGTTTTCAGAGGAGGCTTCAGCTCTAGAGGATGCTTCACAGATTTGAAGCCGGCTGGCGGCTCTCTAGAGGATGTTTCACAAGCTTTTCAGCTTCACAGCTTGCTGCTTCAGATGAAGCTCTCTGCTTTAAGTCCTCTGCTTGAAGCTCTCTGCTTAAAGCTCTCTGCTTGAAGCCCTCTGCTTGAAGCTCTCTGCTTTGCAGCTTTCTGGCTTTCTGGCTAGGCCGGCAGGCGCACAGCGGGATCAAGGGTGCTGCAAAAGAAAGGCGAAACAAACACTACTGAAACCCGAAAAAACGATCAAAAGGACCACACACACGTATGCAGAATAAAAAGGAAACTTTGGGGAATGAAAGCAGCAGGAAGACAAATCTTCTGATGATCAATGTAGTGCCACGCGGCTGGGAGCGGCGGAGGGTTTTTATTTTTATTTTTTTTTAATTTCTTGATAGAATACAGCAATTTCGTGAAAGATTGTTGACAAGTACTGTAGTTACCTCTAAATTCAAAAGTTGATAGGGTGATACTGTGTTGTGAGCAGAATCTGTTACTTGTGAGCAGAATCTCTGCATTCTGTGTTTGCTCTTTCTTTCATAACAAGTTCTATTTTATTTGCTCGTTTGGCTAGAAGGGAAAATGTGATGATACATGGAAGAAATGCACCTGGTAAATAACACACAGCAAGAAATGAGCATTCATGCCTTTTCTGCCATCACTTTTGGGTCTTTTTTTTTTTGAACTCCTCCCGGTATGATTCGCGCCAAGAAAAAGGGAAGAAGAAAGAGGGAAGAAGAAAAAGGGAAGAAGAAAAAGGGAAGAAAGAAAAAAGACAAAATGCACACAAAGTGGAGAGAACAAATACACAGCAAAACGAGATCAGGCGGCTCTTGGTTCGCAATAATATACATCGGCCTAGAGTCGTGGCCATTGGTCTGGCGGAGTTGTCAACAGGGACACTGCCGTGCTGCGGAGCAATGCATCACTGCTGTCGCTGCTGTCGCTGCTGTCGCTGCTGTTGTCGCTGGCGTTGGTGTTTCTGTTGCTGACGTTGACGCCGCCGCCGCTCCTGCTGCTGCTGCCGTCGCTGTCGCCGGCTGTGAGCTCGAGCCAGTGGGTGAGCCGTTGGCGGAGCTCTTGCAGGCTGGGAGGGGCCTCGTGGCTGTCGCGGCTGCTGGCGAGCACGTTGATGCCGCGGTCTGCGCAGGCCAGGCGCAGTTCTTCGGGCTCGAGCACGGCGGCGCCGCCGCAGGCCCTGAGCAGGGCGTCGTCGACGGCGAGGAACTGCAGGCGGCGAACGGCGGCCCAGCGGGCCAGCGAGGGTGGTAGCCAGCCGATGCGATCCCACAGCGGCGATACGAGGCCGAGGCTGCGGGCGATGTGGGAGAGGGCGAGGGAGGGGTCGACGGGGGGTGTCATCTGAGGCGTTTGCCTCGTATGCTGCCCAGCGTGCTCTCCAGTGAGCTGCCCAGAGTGCTCTCCAGCGTGCTGCCCAGTCCGCTGCCCAGTCTGCTGCCCAGTTTTCTCTCCCATCTGCTCTCCACGACGTTCTTCCGCGAGGGCTCCATGGCTGCCGGCGGCCGTCAGCTGTTTTTGCGTCTCGGCCTGCCGCCGCGCATGCAGGTCAACAAAGGCAGCGCGGCGGCGGTCCTCGGCCAGGCGCCGCAGCTTCTCGACCTGCCGGGGAATGCGGCACGGGTACGGCACGACGTGCGGAAACGCCAGCACGACCAGCGGCGTGAACTCGCCGCAGACGACCAGCAGCAGGCCAAACAGCGGCAGCCGGCGCATGTCGTGGCGCCAGCGCTGGTACAGGAGCATGCCTGAGCGGGTTGTGGGTGGCGGTGGCGGCGGCGACGGCGACAACGGCTCTGAAGCCGCATGGCCAAGGCTGGCCTGGCTTGTCTCGCTTGTCTCGCTTGTCTGGCTTGTCTGGCTCGTCTGGCCTGCTGTTGCTTCTTCTTCTTCGGCTGCTGCTGCCTTCTTCTGGGCCCGCACTAGCTGCGTATTGGTGTAGAGATACTTCAGCCCCGTCTTGTAAAAGGCCAGGTATGCCTTGCCCGTCGCCAGCAGATGGGAGAACGTCGACGCGTCCGCCGCTCGCTCGGGCAGCGCCAGCGGTGGCGGCCGTGTTGTGCTGGGCGGGTTGGCGGCTTCGCGGGCGCGGGCCGGGAACTCGGCCGATCCTCGTGGCCCCGATCGCTCGCACGGCTCGTCGGCGGACGCGCGGGAGACACGGACGACGGGGGCCTCGCCGCCAGTGGCGTCGCCAGCCTCGTCGCGAGTCGTCTCGGCGCGACTCTCGTCGACCGTCTCATCACGACTTTTCTCGCGGGCCGTCGACGCGTGCGGCGGCAGAGTCGACGCCGTTCGAGCAGCAGACCAAAGCCGTGGCGCGGAACCGCGTCTCGTCTTGCCAATGGAGGCAACGCTGCTCCTTGTGCTTCTGCCTCTGCCTCTGCTGCTGCTGCTGCTGCTGCTGCTGCTGCTGCTTCTGCCGCTGCTCAGCGTCAAAGTCCTTGTCGTTGGCCGAGAGGCGTGGAAGCCTCGCCAAAAGCCAGAGCTGCCTGGCCGCCAAACCGGCCCAAACCAGGCCGCCGGCCCCCAAAGCGACGCCGGAGCAAGCAGAGTGCTTAATTGGCTTGTGGGCTGCATGGCATCGGGATGTTGGCGCTCAGATGCTGGAATGCAATGGGAGAGGAAAAAAAAAAAAGAGGAAGCTTTGGGACCAGAAATACTTCGTTCCAAGGAAGCTACGGAAGAGTCGTATTATTAACAAACGGAGACAGAACGGAAAATGGGGCCGCTGGAAAATTAGCGACTGGCTTATTACGTCACAGGGGTCCTGCTAGAGGAAGGCACGCATTGAAAGAGCTGTAATGTCGTATTTTTGAGCGCCAGGGGCCTCTCGAAGGTTGCATAGATAGCAATGAAAGACTAAAATGAAAGAAGAACGAGGAAAAAAGAAAAAAAAAAAAGAAGAAAAAAAGAAAAAGAAAAGAAAAAAAGCCAGACGTAGTGAACAGATGCTCTGTTAAGACAGCCCAGCCAAAGCAGCCCAGAGCTCTGTACGAGTACTCTGAATAATACTCGTATTTACTGCCTCCTTCGCACATTAGCGACCGTGTCTCCAATTACTAATCAAGCAGTCCACCAATCAATCAAACAGTCCACCAATCAGCGTCGGCCACTGGTTCACACCTCTCGGCGACGGCAAGCAAGGATCCAGGAGTCTGCCTCAGCACCCTTCTGCATATTGACGCTCGCGTTGCAGCACTCGACATGGGCTGGCCGTACGAGTTTCAGAGCCTGACTGACGAGCAGCGCGCGGCGCGGCGCCTCGTTCTCGACCGCTACGGCCACTATGCCACGGCGCTGGCGCTGCTGCCGGCCGTGCTGGCCGTGGGAGTGCGGCTGCTGGCGTGGCTGGGCCGGCTGGTGCAGACGCGCGTGCTGGGCAGCAGCGGCGGCGGGGCCTACAGCGCCGTGCCGGACTCGCCGTCGCTCAAGTCGCGGCGGCTCACGAGGCTGGGTGCCGGGCGAGCGTGGCTGCAGCGCGCCCGCTGGTGGCTGGCCGACGATGTCGTCCTCGGGGGCCAAGTGTATGGCCAGCGCGACCAGTGGCTGGCAGGGGCGGCGTGGATGCTGCTGCTCTTGGTGCTCTGCGTGTTGGAGACGGGGCGAGGTGAGTGGGCTAGAGACGGTTGAGTTGTTTGAGTTTGGGCTGGAGACGGTTGAGTTGTTTTTGAGTTGGAGCTGGAAACGATGTTTTTGGGATGTTTTGAGTTGTTTTTGACGTTGTGTTTTGTCTTTGTCTTTGGTCTTGGTCTTGGTATTGGTCTTGGCCTTCGTTGTTCCCTCTTGTTGCTGACCAGCCAGACTACCTGCATGTGACCAAGCGCTTCGGCATTGTGGCCGTATCGCAGCTGCCGGTGCAGTACATGCTGGGGCTCAAGTACGGCAACCCGCTGGGGCTGGCGCTGGGCCGCTCGCACGAGGCGCTCAACCGCTGGCACCGCGTGCTGGGCGCCGTCGTCTACGGGCTGCTCTGTCTGCACGTGCTCTTCTACCTCAACTTCTTTGTGCGAAGCGGCGGCGCGCCCGTGCTGCGCCGCCTGCTGCGGCCCGTCGTCGCCGTGGGCGTGCTGGCCTTTGTGGCCATGACGCTGCTGAGCACGACGGCGCTGGCTGCCGTGCGCCGCTGGTCGTACCGCGTCTTCTTTGTCACCCACGTGCTGGCCGCCTTTGCCGTGCCCGCCCTGGTCTTCTGCCACGCCCGCCCGGCCAGCGGCTATGTGGCGGCGGCGCTGCTGCTGTTCGTGGCCGACCTGACGCTGCGCAAGATCCACACCGTCGCCACCGTCGCCGAGGCCGACGCCGTGCCCGGCACCCGTCTGCTGCGCCTGGCCGTCCCCGTGCCGCCGGCCGTGCTGGCCCGCTTCCGCCAGCTGCCCGGCAGCCACGTCTTTGTGAGCCTGCCGCCCGCCGCCCGCCCACGGCCCGGCCTGCTGTTTGAGTTTGTCTTCAACCCCTTTACCGTGGCCGCCGTCGACGACGAGGCCGGCTGCGTCGTCCTCGTCGTCCGCGCCCGCAACGGGCCTCTGACGACCGCCCTGGCAATGCACGCCGGCAGCAGCAGCAGCAGCGCCGGCTTGGCCGAAGCCGAACCGCGTTCCGGGCACGACGAGCCTGGGCTCCGGCTGCGTCCTGCACTGCCGCAGCAGGGCCGCGTCGCCGTCAACGTCGAAGGGCCCTACGGCAGCGCCGCCGCGTTTCCCGAGCTGACCACGCGCAACTTCGACCGCGTGCTGCTCGTGGCCGGCGGCGTCGGCGCCACCTTTGCTGTGCCCATCTACCGCCACATTGTGCGCGAGGCCCCGCACCCCAAGACCCAGCTGGTTTGGGCAGTGCGCAGCGCCGGCGAGGCCACGTGGGCCGTGCTGGCTGGCCGGGCTGACACCGGCGACGGCGTCGGCGACGGCAGCCACCGCCGGGCCAGCAGCAGCACCAACAGAGACAGCAGCAGCAGCAGCAGAGGAAACCTCTTGGCTGACAAAAACGTGCACATTTACCTCACCGGCCACAGCACCGACACCGCCGACACCGCCGACGCCGCCGAAGCCCCGTCCGCCACTGCCGCAGAGGCGCCCATTGAGCTGGACTCGCTGCAGAGCCCGGCCAGCACCGGCCGAGCCGGCCGCTCGGCAGCGCTCACCGGCGGCCGCCACGGACGGCCAGACCTGCAGCAAATCGTCGACGACGTCTTCCGCCACGGCAGCGAAGACCGCGTGGCCGTGCTGGTCTGCGGGCCCGAATCCATGGTGCGCGATCTGCGCGCCAGCGTGGCTGTCTGGGTGAAAAGGGGCCGCGAGGTGTGGTGGCACAACGAGTCGTTTGGCTGGTGATGGCGTGGGGGTGGTTGTGAGCGAACGTGGGGATGGTTGTGAGCGAACATGTGGAGGAGAGGGGAAAGTGGGAGAGAAAGGGAAGTGAGAAAGGGGAAGCGAGAAAGATAGACTTGCTCTTTATTGTGCTATGGTACCAACAGGAGTTTTTATTTTTTTATATTTTCAATGGGCTTGAATGGTTACAATGCGCTTTAGGCTTTACAGCCATTGGCTTCGCACGTTGGGACAGCCGAGTTATATATATACCAATATGAAGGCTTTAAGCTCGTTCTGAAGTTCTTAAGCTCGTACTTGAAATTCATGACTATGGTGGCTTGGCTAGAATAGATCCGGCGCTCTCCACGCTATATATGCATACATATAAAGATCCGAAGCCCAACTTGCCACCGCTTCCTCCCCCTGTCCCAGCATAAAAGCATCTTAACGTCTTAAACCAACAAGAGAGTGAACGAGATGGAAAACGGGACAGGAGACACGACAACACAGCCCTGAAAACACAGGAAACACGACAACACAGTCCTGAAAACGGAGGAGACACGACAACGCAGTCCTGAAAACGCCGGCAAAAGAAATACAAGATCCACAAATTCACAGAGAGCAGAAACGCCTGCCCGTAAAAGCCCTTTTGCGAAAGCAACAGAAAAAGACCAAAGACAATAACAGAATAAAAAAGCAGCAATAAAACAGCAATGGAAGGGAGATCAGAAAGTCGTAGAGAGAACCGGAAACAAAATAACAGCAAAGGAAACGAGACCAGAAAGATAAGAGAAGCCTGGAAACCAACCAGAAGATCTTTCACTCGACCTTTTCACCACTCGCCCGCCTCACTTCGTCTTGGCCTCGACGGCCGCCTTGCCCTTGCCGCCGCCGCCACCGCCGCCAATGTCGCCGCTGTCGTCGGCGTCCCACGGGTCTTCGGCATTCTCGTCCCAGTTGTCGACCTCCTCCTCGAGCGACACTGCGCGCTTGGGCACGTGGCCACCCGACGTCGCGGCCGAGGACGCCGGCGTCACCACGACGCCGGGCGACGCCGCCGTGGTGTCGTCGTCGTCGTCGCCACCACCGCTGCTGTGCCGCGCCGCCGGCGAGCCTCTGTCCGCGGCGGCGCCGCCAACGCCAACGCCAACGCCAACACCAACCTCGCCCAGCTCCACATCGACGTCGCCCGCCCCCACGCCGTCCCCGACGGCGTCCTCGTCGCCCGGCACCGCCGCATACTTGCGCTGGCGCTTCCGGTCCAGCATGCGCTTGTGGTACCACGAGCAAATGCCCAGCCCGGCCAGGCTGCCGGCCACGTTGGCCACAATGTCCATGGTGTCAAACACGCGGCCGTTGTCCGGAATCGCCGCCTGCAGCAGCTCCGACCCGATGCCCAGCCCAAACGTGCACACCACCAGCGCCATGTTGAGCGTGCGCCGCCGGTTCGTGTCGACAATCCAGTAGAAGACCACGGTCAGCGCAAAAAACGTCACGAAATGCAGCACCTTGTCGTTGACCGCGCCGTTCACCTGCAGCGAGCTCAGCCCGGCATAGCCGGCAACCAGCAGCAAGACAAAGAAAATGCCTAGACAAAAAAAGCAGACAGTCAGCCTAGAGGGACAAATAGGCAAGAGAAACGAAAAAGGAAAAAAAAAAGAAAGAAAGAAAGCAAAAATAAACCATCACCACCAACACATCAACACACCTGCAAAAGGCAAACGTATCCTCATAGCTGCGGTAATTGAAGATGTCGTCTTATGTGAGAGATCCCGTTCCCGCCGCGCTGTCTCGGTAGAGCGCTGCGCTGTCGTCGCTGTCGGAGCTGCTGGTTCTTTTTCCTCGTCAATTGCAACAGCACCATTCCGGGGCTCCCCAGACTTGGATCACGGAGAAGCAAAAACCAAGAGTTAAAAAAAATAAAATGTAAGAATAGTCGAGCACCAGAGATACAAGGCAGATATGTAGCCAGTAGGCCGGGCAGATGTGGTTGGGCTTTTCTTCCTTCTTTTCTTCGTATCAGAGAAGGCTGGGGAAGAATAATGGCTTGTGATTTTTGCGGTGGTGGTGCCAGATGTTCGAGTAAAGAGCTCCCGACAGCCACCTGCGAGCCGAATCCCGCTAGCTGTTCGCTTTGGAGCTAGCGGCCCTCCTCCAGACGGAGTATGGAGACTCGTACGACGTAAACGCGTTCATACAGTGTAAATAGTTATATACACTGTCTGAAGGCACCGTACTTGGCGACTCGAACAGCACACCAGCAAGGTACTCGTACTCAAGACAGTCAAACAGACAACAAAGACATCAGCAGCGTGTCTGTTAGTTGAGGCGCTGTGTTTGCATCCCTCTGATCATGCCTCCTCTTATTGAGAACATAAACCAAACTGGACTGCCGTATGGCTGCGGTGCACCATTCTCCCTTCTATCAATTTCCTGTTGTGGAAGGCGCGTTTACTAATACGATTCTCCCTACTGTGACATGAGTGCTCTGTCAATAGATTACTCAGTGCGTAATAGCACTCCGTATTGTGCTGTATTACTCCGCAAAACCGCCTGCGCTCAGGCCCTGTATTAGGGCAATTTGTTGCCCCTATTCCCCCTAATTCTGCCGTCGAGCGCTGCAGTGCTAGCATGGTTTGGTCATGTGACCTGACTGTTCCCAAACGACCAGCACGGTCACGGCTACATGAGCGCATCTGAAAGATGTCGGCGTAAAACGCGCACTTTTGCACGTCACTTCAATTTTTTTTCCTGTCAAGAGCGTCTCTTCCGTCTGTTCTCAATATCCCGCGAAGAACGACGCTCAAAAGCCTGGGTTGGCGGCACGTGACATGCGTGGCGCGGGTGGTTGCCAGGTATCGAGTACTTGCGCTGCGCTATTGTTCTTTGCGGGCAGCGGGGGTCACTATCCGCCGTAGAGAGCAGCAGGGAAAACTGGCGCTCAAATTCGGCGGGCAAAGTCTCTCTCAACCTCACCCCGAGAAAGGACGACAAAAGCGGCCTTTTGCGATCCATCGAGGCTCCGCCACATCGACTTGTTTCGGCGTCAAATTTCGTCTGCCATCTCTGCGGATGATTGCCTTTCTTTCTATGGTCTTTTAGGCCTCCCATCGGACCTTGGCGCCCTCTGGACGCGAGCCCGACTTTGTGCCTGGTTGCGGCACTCTTTTTCGCGGTAATTTTTTTTTATTTTTTATTTTTATTTTTTTTATTTGCTCCGTGTTTGGCGATGCACGCCCCATGATTGGCAACAACAACAACCACGCCCATCAAAGCAAACCCGCCGTCGACGTCCCGACACCTTTGATTGAGTCGACGATGGTTTCCGTCGTTGGCGATGCGTCTGCGCGGACGCAGACGCCCGTTTCTGGCGGCGACAGTGCTGCCATGGCGGCGTTGCTGCCTGAGGCATCAGCCGATCTGGAGGACGACTCGCGCCGCGCAACCTTTTCCGACCTGTATCACAAGACCGAGGCCAAGATTGCGCTGCTGTTTGCCGACGATGGCAGCTACGACTACACGGCCATCCGGTCGCTGATGCGGCCGCCACGCGCCGCCCACAACAGCCACAACAGCCACAACAACCCGCTGCTGCCTCCGCCCACCACCGACCATACGCCCATACACGAGCCGCCGCTCAAGAAGGCGAAGCGGGCCATCGACGAGGACGATTACGACGACGACGACGACGACGATGACGACGGCGGCGAAAACGGCAACGGCAATGGCAACGATGGCAGCAACAAGGAAGGGGCTGACGGGGCAGCTGTGCCGCCGCGCCAGCTTCCCTCGCCGGGCAGTTCGCCGGTGCAGTCGGAGGCCAAGACACTGTCATTTCTGTCGTCATCGGCGCCGGCGCCGGCGACGGCGGCGGGAGGAAGCGGCAGCGCGCGGCAGCAGCAGCAGCAGCAACAACAACAACAACAACAACAACAGCAGGCGGCCTCGGCAGCCACAGTGGCCAAGACATCAGAGGACGTGCGCAAGGAGCTGGAAGAGGCGCGCAATGCGACAGAGGAGACGGCGCGGCGCAGCTTTTATACGCTGTTCTACACGCTGGAGAACGACCGGACGGCGATGCTGGAGCAGCAGCAGCTGGAGGAGTCGGAGAAGCAGATCCAGGCGGAGATGGAGAAGAACGGCAGCGGGCCCGGGGGCCCCGGCGGCGGCGGTGGGGGAGGAGCGGGGAGCGGAGGCGGCGGCGTGGGCGGAGCGGGCGGCAGCGGCGGCGGCAGCGGCGGCGGGGGCGGCGGCAACCAGGGCACGCTGAGCAGCGCCAACCTGGGGGCGTCGAGCCTGACGCTCAAACACCTGATTGCGCGGATCGACATGAAGCGCGACCAGGTCAAGGCGACGGACGCGGAGCTGCGGTCGCTGATCAACGAGGTGCGCAAGAACCGCAGCAAGTGGGCGAGCGAGGAGAACGTGGGGCAGGAGGAGCTGTACGAGGCGCTGGAGAAGGTGCTGAGCGAGCTCAAGGCGCACACGGAGTACTCGACGCCGTTTCTGCAGCGGGTCAACAAGCGCGACGCGCCCGACTACGGCAACTACGTCAAGCACCCGATGGATCTGGGCACGATGACGAAGAAGCTCAAGGGCCTGCAGTACAAGTCCAAGGTGGAGTTTGTGGCGGACCTGAACCTGATCTGGGACAACTGCCTGGCCTACAACCGCGACAGCAACCACCCGCTGCGGCGCATGGCCATCAACATGCGGCGCGAGGCCGAGAAGCTGATCCCGCTGATCCCGGACCTGACCATCCGCTCGCGCGCCGAGGTCGAGGCCGAGGAGCGCCGCAAGCAGAACGGCGGCGACGACGACGGCGGCGACGACAGCGACGACGAGCCCATCATGTCGTCGCGCGTGCGCAAGACCGGCGCCATGGGCGTGGCCGGCAAGTCGCGCAGCAGCAATGCGGCCGCCGCGGCGACAACCACCGCCGCCCCGGATCCGCTCGAGGGCACGCCGGCCCCGGTCGACCAGAAGCCGGTACTGCAGCTGAACGGCCTGCTGGCCAAGCCGGGCCGCGAGGGCTCCGAGTTTGGCGACGCCAGCAACGGCTTTGCCACGCCGCTGGGCACCCACGGCAACGGGTCGCTGACGCCGGGCCCGGGCGGCGTCGGCGGCGGCAGCGGCAGCGTCAACGCCGACGCCATGGACCTGGACGCGGCGCCGTCGATCAACGGCATGGCGGCGCTGGACCGCGCGCTCAACGAGGCGGCCGAGCAGGCGTACGAGGACGAGGAGTACCAGATCTGGAAGCAGGTCACCAAGAAAGACCGGGCCCTGCTGGCCCGGCAGCGCTACGAAATGTTCAAGGGCGGCAAGCTCAACGTCGACGAGCCGGCCCTGCTGCGCACCCGTGCCGGCATGCGCTGGTACCTCAAGGGCGTCAAGGAGGCCGAGGCCATGGGCATTCTGCACTCGACCGTGTACGGCTCGGGCAGCGGCAGCAGTGGCGACGGCGGCGGTGGCGGCGGCGGTGGCGCAGCAGAGACGGCTGTGGCAGAAAAGGCGGCAGCAGCAGCAACAACAGCAACAACCGCCGGAGCAGCGACGGCAACAGGAGAAGCAGCAGCCGCCATGACGGCAGCGACGGCGAGCAAGGCGGTGGAAACGTCGCTGGCCGAAGACATGGAGGACGCGGTGGAAAAGGTGATTCCGGACTACTACGAGCCGGAAACGATTGTGCCGGACGTGCCGGCACGCATGCGGTGGATCGAGGACGACGACGGCCAGGTGGTCAATCAGAACGAGTTTCTGCGGCTGCTGCCACAGGGCCGGTTTGTGGCGCCGCAGAGCCGGCTGACCCGGCGCTTCGAGGCCAACATGCGGCAGATCCAAGACACGCGCAAGCTCTGCTCGCGCATCAGCGTCGTCAAGCAGATGCAGATCCAGGCCCAGGTGTGTGCTGTGCGGATGGCTTTGAGGCAGAGGTGTTGTGGAGGAGTGTTTCTCTCTCTGTGTGTGTGTTTCTCTCCCTCTCTAACTCTTCCAGATCTACCAGAACCAGTTCCAGCGCTACTTCCCCGAGCCGTTCCACGAGGCGGACATTGAGCCGCAGTTTGTGTCGGACGACGGGCCGTTCATGGCGGGCGAGGCGTGCCGGGCAGCGCTGCAGCGGTCGGTGGCCAAGATCTTCTTCCACGCGGGCTTTGAGGAGATGCAGCCGTCGGCGATGGATGCGGTGACGGACATGGCGGCGGACTACTTCACGCGGCTGTGCCGCACGTTCACGGTGTACAACGAGGCGGAGAAGAAGGAGGCCGGCAAGGCGTGGGCGGCGCGGGGGGCGCGGGTGCAGCCGCGCTACACGCCGGAGGAGGTGGTGCTGCACACGCTGTACGAGAACGGGCACGACGTGGAGGCGCTGGAGGCGTATGTGCGCGACGACGTGGAGCGGCTGGGGGCGAAGCTGGGCACGATCCACGAGCGGATGAAGACGCATCTGGGCGATCTGCTGCGGCCGGCGCTGCAGGACGGCGGCCAGGACGCCTTCAACGACGGCAGCGAGCAGTTTGTCGGCGGCGACTTTGCCGAGGAGCTGGGCGAGGACTTTTTCGGCTTCAAGGCCCTGGGCCTGGACCGCGAGCTGGGCCTTGACATTCTCAGCGTGCCGCTGCACCTGCTGCAGACGCGGATCCGCAACCAGCTGACCGCCGACGCGCCCTCCGGCACCGCCGACGCCGTGCTCTTCGAGCCGCTCGAGCCGCTGCCCGCCGTCACCACCGCCAACATTGCCGACGAGATCGGCCTCGTGCGCAACTTCTTTCTGGCCAAACTGCACGCCAACGGCGACCAGCCGCTGGTCGAGGACGAGGACCTGCCCGTCAAGCAGCGCCGTCCCCGCCCCCGCCTCGGCGCCACCGGCAAGATTGTCTCGCCCCAGAAGCGCCCGCCCAAGGAGCAGATCGCCATGGCCAAGCGCAAGAAGCGCGAGATGGCGGCCGCGGCGGCGGCGGCAGCGGCAGCGGCCGCAGCAGCAGCTGCCGGCGGTGGGACGGCCGGGACGACCGGACCTGCTGGTGGTGGCTCTGCCGGAGCGGCGGAGACGGCTGGAGCGGCGAATGGCCCTGCCGGGACGGCCGGTTCTTCCGCTGCGGCGGCAACAGGGGGAGGAGGAGGAGGAGGCTCGACAGCTGCGGCCGACAAGGGCGGTGCTCCAACCAAGAAACTCAAGACCGGATACAACACCAGCGTCAGCGTGCCCAACCCCAACTACAACAACAGCAACACAAACGGTGCAGGCGCAGCAGCATCAGACGGCGACGACATCGAAGACAGCGCCAGCGCAAATGCTGCCCTGGACGGCCTGGCGAGCAACGGCAATGGCCGAGACGCAGACGACCGCAACAATGCGGCCCTCATGATCAGTCCAGAGGGCATAGCTGCACAATAGCGAGTTGTACTGTTGTACTGTTGTGCTGTTGTGCTGTTGTGCTGTTGTGCTGTTGCAGCGCTGATTTTGCGTTCTTGTCTGTGTCGTGTGTGCCATTCTTTTTGTCTTTGCTTGTCTTGGTCTTTGTTCTTTCTGTTCTGTTTATCTTTTCCTTTTCCCCTTATTTCCTATTTGGTTCTGCGTCTGGTCTCCGCGGACAAACGGTTTGGGCATCTTTTCGGACGTTCGGCTTTTCTTTTTATGATGGAGGGAAGACCTTTTTTGTTGCCTGACTCGTTCTTTTTTTTCTTTTTTCCTTTCCACGATGTCCCAGTCTTTTGTCAGGGGAAAAAAGGGCTTCTCGCTTTGTTTTGCATCTTCGCTTTTGTATCATCGCAATAAAAAAAAGGGGGCCTTTTCTTTTTTTCTCTTTGCCTCCCACAAACGTCTTTTTTTTTGATTGTACAATTCCCTGTTTTTTTATTCCACCTCGTGTGCAAACTAACCGTTCCTGTCCTTTTGCGTCCTTTGGTCTTCTTTTTTCTTTTTCTTTTTTTGTTTTGATTTTGGCTTGGATATACATAAACTATGATGTCGTTCGTCTCGTCTGTTTTATTCTCCCTCACAGTTCCTTTTCTGTTTCAAAAAACCTTTTTTGCTTTCCTTCTTACGCTCCCATTCTCATGGCTGAGCCAACTGGCCGTCGCGTTTGTTTAAACCTGGTTTGTCTCTTTTCGGCTCCAAGGCTTTTTGGCGGAGGCCTCTGGCCTGCTTCATGAGACTAGATACTATTATCGAAAGGCTGGAGAAGGTGGAAGGAATATAATTGTGCGGTGGCTTCTGATCCGTCTTTGCTCCTTTGTTGTGCCGTGGCTTCTGATCAGTCCTTTGCTCCTTCGAATGCTCCGGTTTACACTTTACCGCAGAGTTCGCTTGCTGAACGCTTCTCAGCTCTCTCTCTACAGAGGTCTTTCCAGATACAGTAGATTGCCCCTTTCGGGATTTACCTATATGCCCATAAATGAATAGCTTTCGCGTTGAGGCGGTCCCAAGTCCTCCCCCCCAGAAAATAATATGAGATACGAAACAGAGCCAAAACAAAAACACAGAGAGAAAAGAAACTCCCGTGGCACGGGCTCACTCGCAAAAAAAAGTTGATTTTCTTTTTATTGCCCTTCCTTCTTGTAATCCCAAATCAGCCCCCCTTGATTGTGTTTTTTCTCATTTCTCCAGTCGGTTGAAACGCCAGATGAAAAAAAAAGGCAGTCCCTAAAAAGGGCAGCCCCTTTGTGATTTTTTGGTTGTTGCATGCATATGCTCTCAGCTGTTCCTCATTCGAAGCTTTGTTGAAAGCTTTGAAGGCTTTTCATTCTCTTCTCCCAAGCCCAAGCCGTGTCGTTCATATCCTTTGTTGCCGGCCTCTCTCTCTCTCCTCACCCTCAGATCCCCGCATCCATGCGCCAGCCCTCGACGGGCAGCGGAAAAGCGCTGGTCCAGGCGGCGATCTCGGCCTTGAGGGCGTTGATCTCGGCCACGTTGCCGCTGGCGACCTCGGCCTTGAAGTCCTTGAGCTTGTTGGCGGACTTGGGCAGGCCGGCCTGGACGGTCTTGCACAGCTTGATGGCGGTGTCGATGTAGTGGGCGACGCGGACAAAGTCGGCGGTGCCAAAGCCGCGGCTGGTCATGGCGGGCGTGCCGATGCGCAGGCCGCCGGGGGTCAGGGCGCTCTTGTCGCCGGGCACGCTGTTCTTGTTGCAGGCAATGTTGATCTGCTCGAGCACGGCCTCGACGCGGGCGCCGTCGAGGGCCAGCGGGCGCAGATCCAGCAGCACCATGTGCGAGTCGGTGCCGCCGGACACGAGCGTGTGGCCGAGCTGCAAAAAGGTCGACTCGAGCGCCTTGGCGTTGTCGAGCACCTGCTGCTGGTAGGCCTTGAACTCGGGCGTGGCCGCCTGCTTGAGCGCCACCGTCAGCGCCGTGATGGTGTGGTTGTGCGGGCCGCCCTGGTGGCCCGGGAAGACGGAAAAGTTGATGGCGCTCTCGAGCTCGTACAGCGTCTGCTTGCCCGTCTTGGCGTCCGTCGACCGCACGCCCTTGCGGAAGAAAATCATGGCGCCGCGCGGCCCGCGCAGCGACTTGTGCGTCGTCGTCGTCACCACGTCGGCATACTCAAACGGCGACGGGATCACGCCGGCCGCGATCAGCCCCGAAATGTGCGCCATGTCCACCACCAGGTACGCGCCCACCGAGTCGGCAATCTTGCGCATGCGGCCGTAGTCAATCAGCCGGCAGTACGCGCTCGTGCCCGCCACCAGGATCTTGGGCCGGAACAGCTGTGCGTTCTTCTCCAGCTGGTCGTAGTCGATGATGCCCGTCTCCAGGTCCACCCGGTACGGCATCGTCTCAAAGTACGTCGACACCGCCGAGATTCTGGGGGTAAGTAAGAACAAGCTCAGGAAGCAAAGAGGCAGAAGAGAGACTAGAGACAAAGGCAAGACACAAAAGACAAGACACAAAATGAAGATACAAAAACACCTACTTCTTCTGCGGCGTCTGGTAGCCGTGGCTCAGATGGCCGCCATGCGGCAGGTCCAGCCCCATGAGCCGGCCGTGCGGCGGCATGATGGCTTGGTACACCTGCAGGTTGGCCGGGCTGCCACTCAGGCACTGCACATTGACGCCCCAGCGCTCCGGGTCGAGGTGAAAGGCCGCCAGTGCCCGCCGCTGGCAGAGCAGCTCGACCTCGTCAATGTGTTGGTTGCCGCCGTAGTACCGCGCCCCGGGGTAGCCCTCGGAATACTTGTTGGACATGGGCGAGCCAAGAGCATCAAAGACAGCCCGCGAGGTGACGTTCTCCGACGCAATCAAGATGATCGACTCGCGCTGCCGCTGAATCTCCTTCTTCTATTCAACAGAGGGCCGCCGGTTAGCAAGGTGTCTAGTTGTGTGCAGATTTAACAAAAAAGAAGAAAAAACACAGAAAAAACACACACAAAAAAACACACAGAAAAAAAAACAGAAAAAACAGGGAAAATCAGAAAACAGTGACACAACTTTTCAACGTACCATGATCTCGGCCACCTCCGGGTCGCTCTCCACAAGGGACTTTTCCAGCATCTAAAGACAGGAACCCAGAATCAGCATCATCCTTGTCCCAACGGCCTGTTCGTAACGACTTCTCCCTTGACTTACGTCCCGGTGGGCTTGAGTGAGGGCATAGGTCGCCATGGCGTCTGGAGTACAGAGAACTCTGGCCTTGTGGCAAAACGGTGAGTTGGAATGGGCAAGCGTTGAGATCAAAAACAACGGGTTTTTCTTCTTCTTCAGACGCGACTGGCACAAACTTGTTCTTGGTGGTAGAAATGCTGAACTGAAAAACTGCTCTGAAAAAAAAATTCACAGAATAAATTAAGACTGAAAAAGTTTAGCGGGGATTTTGCGATTTCGGAGCCAATCAACAGGGTCTGGCCATCCAGGTCTCCTCTCCATGGAATGTGCAATACTTCTGGATCAAACCCCATTTTCCGCATTGAGTCCTACTGGCGTACGAGTACATTGACTGGCTACGGATTCTCAGACAGAAAAAAAACAACGTCGTAAGCTCTCAAACTCATCTTGGAGCTCATTATGATCAGGTCGGAGCTCAATGAATTGAACGAGTGACTCCGCCAGCTCATGGCGGGGGAGGGGAATAGTGTACTCGTACGGAGTACTGTTACGAAGTACGGAGTATGGATACAAGTTCCACACAAGTGCGACGTTTGTATCCATATGGATACTAAATTGTTGGGGGAACTAGATTATGTAACACCCTTCGACCCCGTGACGCTCTCGGATAAGACCCACAGTGGCGTTGCTAAGTGGTTTGCGTCACTGTTATGATTTGGCTGCTGCCTCTGGCCCGCTGGCAGCACTCGCTGCAGGTCCCCCCCGGTTGCGACTGCCTTACCGCAGAGTGCCCGTCCCCACGTCTTACGTCTGAAGTTCCCCGACACACTCGTATCCTGCTGTCTTCCTTCTCCTCTTTCCTCCTTCACACCACAACAAATCGTCATCGTCCTCCGTCTTCCGTCAACCAAACCATTTTCTTTCGGGTTGTAACAGCTCGAGAGAAAACATTTGGCTGCGTGGTCGATTCACAACCTGCTTTCTTTTTCTTTTTTTTTCTTTTTGGCTCTCCCTCTTCCCGTTTTCCTTTGCTTTGTGTTTAGAATCATCTGTCGTTTCCAACGATCTTCCTTTTGATTACCGTTTCTCGCCGTTGTGCCCTAAATCTCTTCATCGCATTCTCCCTCTTTGCATCCCGGCCATTAAAACGCCCCCATTCCAGAAAAAATGAAGGGCGCTTTGGTCTTGACAGCAGCTGGGCTGCTCGGTGCCGCCCAGGCTGGCGGTGTCCACAAATTGAAGCTGAAGAAGGTCCCGCTTGATGAGCAGCTGGTATGTTGAAACGAGCAGCAACCCAGCAGCAGGTTGCGCCAAAACGGGTGAAAGGAGGCGAAATCAGCGAAAGCCGCAATGGTACTAACGGGATCTTTACAGAAAGCGATGCCCTTTGATAAGCAGATTCGCGGTCTGGGCCAGAAGTACCTAGGCATCCGTCCCGACACTCACGCAGAGTCCATGTTCAAGGATACTTCCGTTCACGTTGATGGCTCCCACATGGTGCCAGTTAATAACTACTTGAACGCACAGTGTACGTTGCGTGTTCTGTTTGGCTTTTGGTTTTTGCCATTGCTGTTATCTTGCTTTTCTTTTTGTCCTCTTGTTTCTCTCTCGGGGGGGGGGGGGGGGGGGGGGGGCGGGGGGGGGGGGGGGGGGGGGGCGGGGGGGGGGGGGGGGGGGGGGGGGGGGGGGGGGGGGGGGGGGGGGGGGGGGGGGGGGGGTGGC
>JADHKP010000041.1:180090-250169 GCA_019925385.1 Raffaelea deltoideospora | reverse complement strand
GGTTTGGGTTTGTTTTTTGGGTTTTTTGTTTTTTTTTTTTTTTTTTTTTTTTTTTTGTCCCCCCCCCCCCCCCCCCCCCCCCCCCTTTGTTATTCCCTGTTTTGCCTCTTTATTTCGCTTGTGCTGCCGAATTCGTCTTCTAACATGGCATAGACTTTTCCGAGATCTCCATTGGAACTCCGCCCCAAACATTTAAGGTCGTTTTGGACACCGGTAGCTCCAACCTCTGGGTGCCTTCGAGTCAGTGCGGTTCCATAGCATGTTACCTGCACGAAAAGTACGACTCGAGCGCGTCGTCCACGTACAAAGCCAACGGCAGCTCCTTTGCCATCCAGTATGGCTCCGGCAGCCTCAGTGGCTTTGTCTCGCAGGACACAGTGACCATCGGCGACCTTAAAATTCCCGCACAGGACTTCGCCGAAGCCACGGAGGAACCGGGCCTCGCGTTTGCCTTTGGCCGCTTTGATGGCATTCTGGGTCTTGGCTTCGACTCGATCTCGGTGAACCGCATCGTTCCTCCGTTCTACAACATGATCAATCAGAAGCTCATCGACAAAGGCGTGTTTGCCTTCTACCTGGGCTCCACCGAGCAAGCGTCAGAGGCCGTTTTTGGTGGCGTGGACAAGGACCACTTCACCGGCAAGATCACCACAATCCCCCTCCGCCGCAAGGCTTATTGGGAGGTGGACCTGGATGCCGTTGCGCTGGGCGACGACGTCGCCGAGCTCGACAAGACTGGCGTCATCCTGGACACCGGCACCTCTCTGATTGCTCTGCCAAGCAACCTGGCCGAGATGCTCAACGGCCAGATTGGCGCTAAGAAGGGCTTCAACGGCCAGTACTCCATCGATTGCAGCAAGAAGGCCTCTCTGCCCGACGTGACCTTTACGCTCAGTGGCTACAACTTTAGCCTGCCCGCGGATGACTACATTCTCGAAGTGTCTGGCAGCTGCATCTCAACATTCATGGGCATGGATTTTCCGGAGCCGGTTGGCCCGCTGGCCATCCTCGGCGACGCCTTCTTGCGCCGGTACTACTCTATCTACGACCTGGACAACGGCTCGGTTGGCCTGGCTCTTGCCAAGTGATGGATGGAAGCAATTATCATCACCAGCGCACAGAATGCAAAAAGCGCTAGAAGTGGAACTAGAAGCTGAGCTGGCTGTCGTCAATTATTTACATTATTTTTTTTTTGTGTGTGTTTGCGTGTGTGCGCGTGCGCTCGTGTGACCTTCCGCCTGTTGTTTGAGGCCCATGTCTGTTTTGTATTACAATCGATTTTCTTTTGTTGTGCTGTTATTTGCGGCTGGTTGCTGTGTGGACGATACGATTGACAGGGAAGAAGAGAGGATGAGACTCGCAAAAGCGCGAGACGGCAGAAGACGGAGAAACTGAAGCATCGAGTCATACGGGCTGTCGTCTGCCATCATTCTTCTTTTTTTTTGTCGTCCTCGCGGCATTTTGTTTTTTGTCTTTTCTGCTTTTCCCCCTCAAGTTGCTATTCATTGCGCAGCAACCAAATGACTAATCCCAGCAAGCCCAAACTGATGAGTCTGCCGCTGTTTTGCCCCACGCAAATTGCCCGAGCTTTTATTATGTACAGTACATTAGCAGAAACGCACATAGCATCTCTATCTAAAATATGTAAATGCTGAGCAATGAAAGAACCGACGAACTACTAGGCGATGACAGCACTTCTCCGTTGTAGGCACGTATCCGAAGCTGAAGACGTTTCTGAATTACATACCACAACCATTCGTTTCAGGACCAGCCCACGTTGCTTGATGTGACGAGTAATAATATCCATACTCTGTACGTCGCACTGCGGACCAGGCAACGGGACCGTCAATCGGTGCCTTAATCAGCAATGCATCACGTGACATGATTTAAAAATTGTCCGTCATTTCACTAGCGTCGTAGGGACTGCTGCAGGCAGGGCAAAGCCACCAACGACGGAAGGAGCCAACTACTCTCATATCCATACTGGGCGGGCGCTTTCTCGCTTCTGTATGTGGTATCCTCGCACTTTCCCTTGCGTCTCTTCCTTCCCCCCTACCCCCATTTGTTCCTCTTTTTATTGTTATTCCTTGTCTTTAAGGAAGCGATTTAAATCAATTCAAAAATAGTCTTTCATCGACATTTTCATCTCGACATTCGAAAGGGTGGATAGCGACGAGGTTTTGCGACGGTGTTTTCTTGATTTGTTCTTCTCCAAAGGCTGTTTTTTTTTCGCGTCCGTGTGTGGACGTGTTTTTTTTTATTTGCTTAATTTTTGGCTCTGGCAACCCCTAGTCGCCTATTATTATCAGTTATATTTTTTTTTACACTCGTTCCCCCATCTCTTTCTCCCCTTTCCCTTTTCCCTCGCCTTTAGTGTGCAGCCGCCCCTCTCAAGCCGACCAAAAAATTTAGAAGAGAGAACGGAGAGGCGTGTGAGAAGAGCAGCGAAAGCGAGAGAGCCGCTTCCCCGATCGATTCGAACAATCTCTCCAACGCGAATAGCGCGACGAATTTGGTCTTGCACTGGCTACCACCCACCCACGGCGACGGCGACAAGGACCACCGCGACAAACGGCAGCGAATACGTCAAAAAAGCACGACGACGACCAAAAAGAAACGACTCGACACTGTTTCTTTCTTTCTTTTTTTTTTTTTGCCATTTTTCTTTCTTTTCTTTTCTCTTCTTCTGCCTTTCGCCCGCTTAGCTTCAAAACATCCTCGCCAGGATTATCTCGCTGTTGGCCCTTGGTTTTTTTTTTTTTTTTATCTCCCGCTGTTTCGCCCGAGATCCTTGTCGTTGACATCGCGCAAGACCATTCCCTTCTGTTTACACTTTTTGTTTTTTCTTATCTTTTTGTCGATCTTGTTTGCGGCCTTGTCCGTTGTCGACTCATTGAAGCCTCATTATTGCGCGGCTTTGCCCTCGAAAAAAAAAGAACGTAACACTGCTGTTTCCTCCCCGTTGGTCTATTTTTGACGACGCACTTTGAAAGGGTTTCTCCCGAATCCCGTCACTCAGCAATGGCTGCCGCTGCAGTGGCACCCGCCAACGGCCTGGCCGGAGACGCCGCTGCCGCGTCCGACTCCTCAGCCGCATCTGTCAATCCAACCCCATCAACGTCCGCGAAGCGGAAACGTGACGCAGATGACGGGGCCGACCATGTCATGACCGACGCGCCAATATCAGGCTCTACGGGCAGCGACAGCAATTGTAGCATCGGCAACGGCGCGGCGGCCGGCGGCAGTGGCGATGACAAAAACGCCCTTGTCGATGGCGACGACGACGCGAGCAAGCTGAAACCCTCTGCATCTCCTAATCCGCCTGCTGCTCCCATACCCAGTACAGCAGCTACCCTGGACGAAAAGCAGCTGATACGCGATTATTATTCTGTTTTGAAGAGGTACGCTAGACAGTCTCCCTTTACTCAGGACTTCAGGTTGGCTAGAAGTACCGTCGTGTGCCGGAGGGGGGAAGGGGGGGGGGGGGGGGTGGGCAGGATTACTGACTGTGTGCTTTGTTTAGCTTTGATAAGTTCAATCCTCCCATGTTAAAAAGGCCACTCCCAGAAACTGTATCCGGCGAGGAACCACAGGCCAAACGGCAAAAGTCAGACGGCAAAACCGACACCTCATTAGCCGAGTCTGCAGGACGTGCGTCGATTGATGACAAGGTTGGCCGCGAAGCCTATGCGATACTCGATGACCTCGTCCTGGATGTGGCTGCGGTTGTACGCGAAGCGCTCGCTGCGCTCGAGGCGACGCCACCGCCGGCCAAGACAGAGGCGTCTGGAGATGCAGATGCAGGGGCGGCAACAGGCACTAGCAAAGACGAAGGGGCTGCGCTGGCAGAAGAAGCAGAAGCAGCAGAAGCAGCCAAAGAGCGTGCCATGGCTCGGATCGTCAAGTTTGGCGAAAAGGCCCACGAGCTGTACCGTCGTGAGATGGCGTATCCGCTGGCTGGTCCTCTTCGAGGTGCATCTTCGGCTGGCAGCTTGGCCGCTTCGTTTTCCAAAAGCGACGTTGTTCTCACTGTGTACGGCAACACGCCTCAACCTCGCCAACTCTTCTCCAGCCTGCCCCGGCGCATACCGGCAGCTCAGCGTGGCGACGGGGGGGCCGACGAAGACGCAGACAGCGTCGAAGAGATTTTGCGCGACGACCTCGACCTCGACCTGCCGAACAGCATCTCCCTTTCGCTCTACCCGGCGCCGCCGCCGCCGCCGGACAAGACGAGCCGGGTACTGACTTTTGGCGAGCTGTTTCCGTCGCCGCGGATTCTGCCGCCGCTGCAACCGCCCAAGGTTCCGAAAAGCACGACCAAGTCGACAACGCTAGGCTTCTACCACCCCGAGCTAACGGAGACGTCTAAATACCGCAGCCAGTCTTACTGCCACCAGCATATCACAGCGGGCCAGTGGCTCAACTACAGCAATGCCACGCCGCCGTCGCAGACCAAGACGAAGCAGCGCGAGAGGGCGCAGAGCCTGGCTGGGCACAAGCCGTCGACATTGGAGCTCGAAATGTCGGAGATGGAGTCGCTGTTTCGCGGGGCGTTTTCGAGCTTTGCACCGTCCAAAGACGACACGGCAGCGCTTGTGCCGGCGTCGCAGGTTGGCCGCATGTGGTGGCAGCGTGTGGGCCACCGGGTGTTTGAGCGGATGGTGGAGGCGGAGCTGGCGATGCACGAGGGCGTCGTGGACGAGGACGGCATGGGCATGGGCATGGGCATGGGCGGCGGCGGCGGCACTGCGGCTGAGGGCATGTGGAGTGGCGTCATGCTGGACGACGAAAGCATGCAGCGCACGCTTGAGGAGTGGGACGACAGCCTGGTGGACCCGACGCTGGAGGAGGTGATGGGTGAGAAGGCGGACAAGGAGAAGGATGTTGACGAGGTGCTGCAGGACGTGTCGGACCTGATTGTGACGTTGGCGTCGTACCAGCGGAACCGGAACCTGACGTTGCCGACCAGCCAGGACCGGTTCTCGGCCGACCCGGTGAATGCGGACATGCTGCGAAACGGCACGCTGGCGCAGCAGCCCAGCGAGGAGGAGATGCTGACGTACCAGACGCTGAAGGCGCAGCTGGCGCTCATCATCCAGACGCTGCCGCCGTTTGCGGTGGCGCGGCTGAACTCGGACAAGCTCGCGGAGCTGAACATTAGCACGAAGATCGAGGTGCGCAGCGAAGAGTTCCGCGGCGTCATGGAGGAGGACGAGGCGGTCGTGCGGGCACGCCAGGCAGCGCAGGCAGCAACGCATACAGTGGCAAACACGCCGCAGCGGCTTGGCGGCAGCCACAGGGCCGGCAGCGTGTCCGGGCACGGTTATGGCGCACAATACGGCACGCCGGCGCGGACGCCGGTGCCCGTGCCCAGCGGCTACTACGCGGCACAGGGCGCACAAGGCGGCCGAGCATCGCAGGCGTCACACCACCGCCCATCCGTCGGCGCGGCCGGGTCTCGAGCCACGCCACAGCACCTTCAGCCGCAGCCGCAGTATCGGCCGTCGCCCAACGGCTATGGAAACTATGGGCCGAATCTGGCAAAGGCGCAGCAGCAGACGCCGGCATATCGGGGGCAGGCGCCAGGGGGCGGCGTGCCGATTTATCCCAACAGTCCTGCCCAGGCGGGCGCATCGCACGTGGCGCCTCAGCGCGTCGTTTCGCAGCCCCAGCTGGGCGGCGCGTATGGCGCTGGCACTCCGCAGGCATTCCGGTACCAGGCGAACGCTGGTGTTGGCGGCGGCGCGGCGGCCGGTGGTGGCGTTGGTGGTGTTGGTGGTGTTGCGAATGCTGGCGGCTATGCTCCGCAGCCACAGATGCCGTTGCCGGCAGTGCCACAAGCAGGCATGTCGCCGCATCATCGCGTTCCCCAGGCAGGCGTGTACGGGGCCGGGGGCGGAACTGCAAACGGAACAACAGGCCACATGGGACAGATGCAGCGGGTGACGCAATCGCCTGTGCCACTGCCACACGTGGCGAATGCGCAACAGCAGAGGTCACATTTGGGATACAACCAAATGGCTCCGGGACCGCACCCGCAGCAGCAGCAGCAGCAGCAGCAGCAACAGCAACAGCAACAGTCACAACAGCAGCCACAGCAGCAGCCGCGTCATTTCACGCCGACACCGACGCCGACGCCGGTGACCCCGCAGCAGCAGCAACAGCAGCAGCAGCAGCAGCAGCAACAGTTTAACCGGTCGCAGTTTGCCGGAGTGCAGGCCGGAGGAGCGGCGGGCAGCGGACAACGGCATTTCAGCACGAGCAGTGTGGGCAGTGTCAGCAGCGTGGGCAGTGCGGGCCACGCGACCGGTCTGGGGCCGATTGGCTACCACACGGTGATGGACCAGCCTCAGCAGCAACGGCTGATGGAGCAGGCGCGAGCACGGGCGTCAGCACACGAGCGGAGCCTTGGCTTTGCCGACAAGATCACGCAGGGCGGCGTGGGCCAGATTGCCGGGCTGGCGGGCATTGGCTTGGGCGGAGGCAGCAGCAGCGGCGGCGGTGGCGGCGGCGGCGGCGGCGGCGGCAGCAGCGGCGCTAGCAGCAGTGTCGACATGGCCAAACTGGCAGCGGCACGAGCGAATATGCCGGGTGGAAGTGTTGGTGGAGGCATGGCGCAGCACGGCATGTCGTCGATGACGCCGCGGACGATGCAGGCTGGACAGCAGCACCAGCAGCACCAGCAGCACCAGCAGACTCCGCAGCAGATGCAGCAGATGCATCAAATGCATCAAATGCAGCAGATTCAGCAGATGCATCAGATGCATCAGATGCCGCAGATGCAGCAAATGCCGCAGGCACAGCAGCTACGACAACACCAGCTGCAGCAACAGCAGAAGCAACAGCTACAGCAACAGCAACTGCAGCAACTGCAGCAGCAGCAGCAGCAACAGCAAATGCAAGCACAGCCACAGCAGCAGCAGCAGCAGCAACAGCAGCTTCAGCATCCAGGATCACCCATGTCAGGCATAAATGGAACGCCGTCTCCTATGCCTTCGAGCGTGTCGCCAGCTCCCAATGCGGGGTTTCAGCGGCCAGCGTAGAAGAAGAGGAGAGGAGGAGAAGAGGGGAGGGGGTGTGGTTGGCGAGCCAATGTAATAACACCTTTTCGTGCTTGTTCTTGTTTACTTTTTTATTTCCCCATGTCGTCCTACAGTTCTTCCGGGCAGGGAAAGGGGGGTGTTTTCCGGCTTCTTGGGTATGTGTTAATATTTGTTTTTTTTGTTTTTTTTGCCCTGGGTGCGAGGAGCGGAAGCTTGGAAGACTAAAGAAAGATGGACAAGCGAGGAGCCATTCTCGAGAGCTATTTTCAAGGGCCATTTTTCCCGGCTGGCCAGCGTACCATTTCATCAGGAGCCTTTCGCCTTGACTCTCTTTCTCTACCAGAGGCTTCGCCCCCTTTTTCAGATTTCTTTCTTTTTTTTGTTTTGGCTTTTGACATTCGGGGGGCATACACAACCATTCTCGGGAATGATAAGGGGAAAATGGGACGCATTGGTTTTTGTAGTTGGGGATTGTTTTATTATATTACATAGTAATGGCAGTGCAAGTACTGGAGAGGAGTTGAAGGTGTCGCGCCTTGTCGTGTTCGTTGTGCTTACTCAGCGAGATGAATCATCAAGAGCTTGCGGGCGGGTATTGCTAGCAGCACTGCCAGCACTGCCAGCACGCTCGAGATAGACACGGCGCAGCTCAAAGACGACCTCGACGGTGATCAGGACAATGATGATCCACTCGAGGCGGGTGCTGTGGCGCTCGCTGGAGATTTCGCGCAGCACGGTGGCGATTTCCTGGGCGTAGTCCATTTTCTGGTTGAGGGTCTTGATGCGGACGCCGACGTCGAGGGCGCGGCCGACCTGTTCGTAGTAGCCTTCGAGGCCGAGCTCGGCGCGGGCGTCCCAGAAGATGTCGGGCAGGGCGTCGGTCAGTTCGCGGTAGTGGTTGAGCTGGGCGCGCAGGGAGAGCAGCTCGCCGGTCTTTTGGAGGATGAAGTGTTGGGAGAGGTGGAGGGGTGGGGGGGAGGAGGGGGAGGAGGAAGAGGGGGAAGAGGAGGAAGACGAGGAGGAAGCGAGGGCGGCCAGGACGCCGCGGCCGCCCAGACGGTCGCCCAGACGGCCACCGAGGCGGCCCGAGGCCAGCAGGGCGGGGATGCGGCGGGTGCTCTCAAAGTAGTCGCTAAAGGACCGTTCGAGGGCGGCCAGCTTGGTGCTGCGGGCGAGGCCGGACGAGAAGGCGATCTGGGCGCGGGTGGTGGACAGGCGGTCGCCGTCGGCGGCCTCGCGGCGCGTGCCCAGCTCGACGAGGTCGCTGCCGCGCATGGCGCTGGTCTCGCGGCGGCGGTTGCGGCGGAACTCGAGCGTTTCGGTCTCGCGGGCGGCCACAAACGGGTCGGTGGCGGCGGCGACCAGGTGCTGCGTGGCCAGCGCGTCGACAGCCTCGGCCGGCAGGCCCCAGCCCACCAGCGTGCCCGACTCGAACACGAAGAGGTCGACGTCGCGAGGGGGAGGGAGGGGGGAGGAGGGGGAGGAGGAGGAGGAGGAGGAGGAGGAGAATGAGTCAAAGGACGATGCATCGGCCGTTGCCAAGTCGGCTGCCACACTAGCTTCCACTCTGGTTGCCACGTCTGGCACGCCTGCCTCGTCCCTGCCCACAGTCTTGCGCGCATGCACCACCTCGTGCGACTCGAAGCCGCTGCCGTCGGGGTCGAGCCGGAAGCCGAGCGTCTGCAGAATGCGCATGACGGCCTCCATGTCGAACGACTCGGCCAGACACACGGCGCTGATCACGTTGCTGCCGTCGCTGGCGTACGGCTGCAGGCGGCCGTGCAGGTGGGTGTGGTGGTCGTGGTCGTGGTCGTGGTCGTGGTCGTGGTCGTGGTCGTAAGCGTCCTCGTGATGGGGGTCAGAGTCGCCAGCGTGGTCGTCGGCAGCAGCGACGTCCGAGGCTTCGCTGGCCCGGCGCTGCGCCTTTGCGTGTTGCCGGGCCACCCGCTTAGCATCGCTCGCCATCTCGCTCGCCATCTCGCTCGCCGTCTCGCTCGCCGCCAACGACGCCGCTGCCTCTGATGCCGATGCCGATGCCGCGGAGCTGCCTCGAGACGAGGCCGCCGACATGTCGGCTGCAGTCGCCGTCGACGGTCCGCCGCCGCTTCTGCCGCTGCTGCCCTTGCCCGCCGCCGCAGCCGAGGGCCCGCCGGCCGACCCGGCCGACTCCGCCACGCGGGACCCTGACCCTTTCGGCCCGCTCGCCACGCTCGACAGGCCCGGCTGCTGCTGCGCAATCACAGCCACGCGGCGCAGAGAATGCTTGACGCCGGCCGCGCGAGGCGGCTTCCGCTTGGCCGCAGACGGCGTCGACGACACGTCCGCCGGCTTGCCATCGGCCAGCCTGGCCTCTGCCTTCTCTGGCCTGTTTTGTGGACTGCCTTCTGGCCTGTTTTGTAGACTGTCCTCTGGCCTGTCCTTTGGCTGCTTCTCACCACTCCCCGTGGCAAAGCGCCGTGGCTGTGGCCACGGCCTCCTGCTTACGGCACACAGCCGCAGCTTGGGCCCATTTGCCAGCATCACCGCCGGCGTCTGGGCCAGATGTCGGGACACGGCCCGCATTGCTGTGGGTGGAAAGCACATGGCTGATCCATGTGTTTTTGCGTCTGTGCCTGGGACAGACGGTGTCTTGTCTCGAGCCCAAGTCTCCCGCTGCTGCTGCCAGCTTCTCGTGCGTGCCTCGGCCTCGGCTGCGTGGTGTGCGGTTTGTGGTTGTGTGGTTGTGTGGTTGTGTGGTTGTGTAGTTTGTGGCTTTTGTTGTGTGGTTTTGTGCCGTTTCTGTCTGCGAGCTTGCTGGCTGATTTTTTCTCAGAGTGCTCGTAAACAGGGAAGGAACAGTGGAGACAAAGACAGGCCTGAGATCTCAGCGGGCAGGCCAGCGATCCACTGCGGGTAATACGCTAATGCCCAGTTCTGCCAAAACGCTAACACGTGCTGTACTCAGTAAAGCCCTGTATGCAACACGCTAGCACACCGCGTATGCCGTAATGCCGCCTGGAACCCTGTGCTAACACGTGCTGTAATACTCCGTAATGCCGCCTAAAGACTGTCTGCACGGCTGGACAGCCTTTTTTCGAATTTTCAGACATCAGTTTCTTCTTTGGTATCCGTTCTTACGATCTTGTTGGTTTTTGTCCCTCGTCTCTCCTCTTATCCTCCTCTGGTCTCCTCTTCTCTTCTTCTATTCTCCTCTCCTCTCTTCTTCTCTCCTCTTCTCCTCTCCTCTCCTCATCTCTTCGTCTTACAACTCCTCCCCTTGCTCACCTTGAGAGCCCGGCTTTCTCACTCTGAGCCACCACAGTCTGAAGCACTTCTTTGCTCCTTTTCTCCGGCCTCGGGCCTCCATCTCTCACAAATAGACGGCCCCACCAGCCCGTGAGCTTTACAGGTCTTTTCATGGACAAGGACCACTTCCACCGGCAGTTCCAACTGTCGGTTTCTGGTGCGTGACTCTTTTCTTGGCTCTGGCCTTGGCCGGCGGTGCGTGATCTTTTCTTGGCTTTGGCCCTGGCCGGGCAACTCCGTGGCAGTTTTCACTGATCAGCTCCAGAGCTGCAGGACCGCATCCGGCTACTGGGCTCCGTGGCAGCCGCCGCCGATGAGCGCCAAGCCGCCACAGACGGCATTCTCGCCGGCATTTCCAGGCTGTCGCAGGACGTGGCCGATGCCTCGGCCCACATTCCGGCGTACGACCAGCGCATCTACTCAGAGGTGTGTATAGGACTGGCAGGCGTGTAGGGGGCTGATGTCGACTACATTTTACCTCTGGCTGGGGTTCTTGGGCCCAGGATTCCGTCGACTTGCTCTTTTTTTTATATCACGCTTTGATTTTTTTGATTCCAAATGACTGCTCCTGACTGCTACTGACTGCTCCTGACTGCTACCGACTGCTACTGACGCTACTGACTCCTTGTCTTGCCCTCCCGTTAGACTGTCAAATCCCTGACCGACGCACTCAATGCCGAGCTGGCTCGCTCGGCGCCCAAAGCCCGCTTCCAGTTCAAACGCACCGCCGCCCGGCCCGCAGCATCCGGCACGGCAGCCCAGCAACCCGATCCGCGGCTGCTGCGCAATGCCGCTCCGGCGCCAGCAGCACCGACAGCGCCGGCAGCACCGGCAGCACCGGCAGCCGATGTCGGTAGCGAGCTGCAGTTGCCGGCATCTCCGCCGCCCAAGAATTATAATGCTGCTCTGGCAGCTCAACCGGACACCAGTGCCGCCAGCACGGCGGTCAGGAGACCCAGCTTTTCCACCGCCCGCGAGGTCGCCATCTCTGGCCACTCCGGCCTGCATATCATCCTGCCGCCGACAGCGTCGTCGGCCACGGCGTCCGGCAGCCTGACCGATCTGACCGGCTGCGTTGTCGACATGTCTCTGCCGACGGCCGGCCAGGCGGGCAAGGACGCCGCCGACGACACAACAACCACAAAGGGCTCCGCCTTCCTCAGCCTGGTCTTGAAAAACATCCGCCGCAGCCTGATTGTGGCCGGCCACGTCAACGGGCCCGTGCATATGACGGGCATTCGCGACGCCGTCGTCGTCGTCGCCGCCCGCCAGGTGCGCATCCACGAGTGCCACGCCGTCGACGTCTATCTCTACTGCAGCAGCCGGCCCATCATCGAGGACTGCAGCGCCATGCGATTTGCCCCGCTGCCGCAAGCTTATGTGAGTGGGCGGAGTTGGCGTTTATAGGGGCTTCCATTGGGGCTGTTGCTGCTTTTGTGTGAATTTTGCCGTGTTGAGTTGCTTTTGTGCTTGGAACTTTTGCCGTGTTGTGACTCGTAGCTAACCTCGCAGCTCAACGCCGACGACGATCCGGCAAAGAACCACTGGGACCAGGTCGACGACTTCAAGTGGCTCAAGGCAGACCACTCGCCCAACTGGTCCATCCTGCCCGAAGCTGACCGCCTGCCCGAGTCCGTCTGGACCGGGCCCGTCGTAGCCGCCGTCCCCAGTCTGAGCACGGAGGACGTGCTCGCAGCCGTCGGTCTGGCCAAGAAGTAAAGACACAGGAGGGTCGGCAGCTGCTGCTTTTTCATCTCTGCTCGCCACTAGCGTCCATGCTTTGGCAGCTCATTATGGCGTTAGGCCCCCGACACGAATCGCCTTTGTCTCTCGGTCTTTTCATCTTTTTCGTCTCGTCTTTTCGTCTCGTCTTTTCGTTTTCGTCTTTCATCTTTCACCTTTTCACATTTTTCTTTCTTTGTCTCTTTCTTCTTCTTCTTGGCCGTATATCTTCACGTCCTACAATCTGTATGTAAAGCCATGTCGTTATATGCATCCGGGGGTATTGGTTTTTTTTTTTGGGTTCTTTTCTTCCTTGCAAAAAAAGACGCTCTGCCAGCCGCTGCAGGTCGTTGTCAGTCATTCCAACTGGTGTCTCTCACATCTGCATCTTCCTGTCGACCCCGTCTGCCTCCGCCGCCTCCGCCGCCTCCGCCAGCTGTTGCTGCGGCTGCGGTTGGTCGCCGGCCACTATCTGCTGGCCCTGTGCTCGCAGCTGCGCCAACACCGCCTGTTGCTGTTCGATGCGCGCTTCCAGCGCCCGAATCTCCGCCTCCTGCGCAGCCACGCTGCGGCCCATGTCTGGCAACGTCCTGATCTGAACTCGAGCCTGTTTCAGCTTGTGCTTGAGGCTGTCTGTGGCCGTCGGCAGGTCGCGCAGCGAGACGGCCGAGATGCCGTCGCTGCCGCCACCGCCGCCGCCGCCGCCGCCGCTTCCAAGGCCCGCCGGAGCAGCACCAGATGCTGCGCCACCCGCCACAGCTCCGGCGCCCGGTGCTGCTCCTCCGGCTGCCGCAATGCCGGCCCGGCCGTTCGCCGTCGAGGACGACTGCAGACGCGCAAGAATGGCGGCCAGCTCGGCTGTCGCGTCGAGAGCGTCGGGCGAGAAGCTCTTTGGCAGGGCGAGCGGGTGCGTGGCCATTGTGCTTTGTGTTGGCTGTGGAAGCGCGTTGGCCTCGGAGTCAAAGAGTTTTGAGACGAGCAAAAGTGAAAAGATGCAATTATGGAGGTCCTTCTAAAAACGGGGCTTTGAAAACAGCTTGTGAAAATCCCAGCAGCTCTTCTTGCCTGTTTCGTAAAAACCGTGCAGAATACAGTGCTATCGACCACTGTGCGACGTTATCTTTTGCTGCTACCCCGCCAATCCCCTCCTAAACAAACAAGGAAAAGAAAAAAAAAAACTCATAACGCGCTCAATCAGGAGAGCTCTACGCAGTAATACTCCGTATTATTACTCGTATGAGTCGAAAGCACGGGAAAGAGCAGGTTGAGACATAATTATAACCCTCACCGGTCCTTCCATTTTTACCTTTTTTTCTTTTTTTTTTTTTTGCGTTGCACACCAATTATCTCCCTCTCTGATATATAAATCACTCAGAGGCTTTTATCTGGTTGTCCTGCTTCTTTTTGCTTTCTCGTATACTGACATTTTTCCTCTAACAACCCAATTACCAAAAAGTACGCGCAAATCCTCCGCGTCTGCGATTTGAAAAGCTCTCGTCTTTAGCAGTCCGAAACCCCCCAAAAAAACTTCGAAATGGTCAAAGTCGAGCAGAATGCCTGCCTCAGTACGTTTCCCACCTCATCCCTCCAACACAGCCCCTGCATCCGTTGGCATAGCAAAGCACAGTGGTGACGGTGACCTTGGCGACCTTGGCGACCTTGATGATTCGGCGGCACTGGTGACAGAGGCAGGGAGGAGTGGCGACGTGGCTGGCACCGGCGATGCGGACGGGTCTGGGGAAGAGGTGTTGGGCTGCAGAAGACGCTGCACGAGAAGCAGGGGAGGAGGTGGAGAAGAAGGCGCTCGCGGTCATGGGAGCCAAGGGAGCCACGGGAGCCAGGGGGGCGGCGAGAGAACACGGCTGGGTGATGCTGTGCTTGTGGCTGCGTACATGCTTGCATATATGGAGCTTGCATGGCTAATCTATGTTCTTCTGCGCTCTTCCGCCGCCGCCGCCGCCGTTGCTGCCTCGGAGGATTCATAAACTTCTGCGGCTGGGAGGGCGGGCTGCGCGGCGGCGGCTTGCGCTTTTTTTCTTATTTCTTTGCTGAACATGTATAGTCGTCATTGACGGTTGGGGCATTCCCTCTGCCGACTCTCCCAAGAATGGCGATGCCATTGCGGCCGCCAACACGCCGGTGATGGACGCCTTTTCCAAGAGCACCACCGGCTACACCGAGCTCGAGGCCTCGTCCCTGGCCGTGGGCCTGCCCGAGGGCCTGATGGGCAACTCCGAGGTCGGCCATCTCAACATTGGCGCCGGCCGCGTCGTCTGGCAGGACGTCGTGCGCATCGACCTGGCCGTCAAGAAGGACGAGTTTGCCCAGAACCCGGTCGTCCACGAAGTGCTCGAGCAGGCCAAGAACGGCACCGGCCGCCTGCATCTGTGCGGCCTGGTTTCGCACGGCGGTGTTGTAGGTTTTTCGTCGGGGGGAGTTTCTCCATCTCTTTTTTTCGTTTGATATCACTCTCAGCTCTTCTCCTAGTTCGCGCCACTTGCTGCGTCCGGCTCTTCTCCTCGGTCGCGACACTTGCTGCCTGCCGCTGTCGCACCCTGCTAACATTCCAGCACTCGAAACAAACACATCTCTACGCGCTGCTGCGCGCTGCCAAGGCCGTGGGCGTGCCCGAGGTCTACATCCACTTTTTCGGAGACGGCCGCGACACCGACCCCAAGTCCGGCGCCGCCTACCTCAAGGAGCTGCTCGAGACGGCCAAGGAGATCGGCACCGGCGAGATTGCCACGCTGGTCGGCCGCTACTACGCCATGGACCGCGACAAGCGCTGGGAGCGCAACGAACTTGCCCTGCGCGGCATGGTGCTCGGCGAGGGCGAGGCCAGCGAGGACCCGGTCAAGACGTTTGAGGAACGCTATGCCAAGGGCGAAACCGACGAGTTCCTCAAGCCCGTCATCGTGGGCGGTGCCCAGCGACGCATCAAGGGTAAGTGAGGGGAGGGGGGGGGTGGGGGAGGGGGAATGAGAAAGTGGTGTGGCAGTGCGGAGTGGGGAGAGCTGGGTGGGGAGATTGGGAGAGCTGGTGGGAGAGCTGGTGTGGTGGGAGAGGAGGTGGGAGAGCTGGTGGGAGAGCTGGGTGGGGGAAAAGAGTGGGAGTGCGGCGGGAGCGGGTGTGCCAGCTAACGTTGCAGACAATGACGTTGTGTTCTTCTTCAACTACCGCTCGGATCGCGTGCGCCAGATCTCGCAGCTGCTGGGCAACGTCGACCGGTCGCCGCTGCCCGACTTCCCCTTCCCCAAAGACATCACTTTCGCCACCATGACCCAGTACAAGGCCGACTTCCCCTTCAAGGTGGCCTTCCCGCCGCAGCACATGGGCAACGTGCTGGCCGAATGGCTGGGCAAGCAGGGCGTCGAGCAGGTCCACGTGGCCGAGACGGAAAAATACGCCCACGTCACCTTTTTCTTCAACGGCGGCGTTGAGAAGGTCTTCCCGCTGGAGACGCGCGACGAGAGCCAGGACCTGGTGCCCTCCAACAAGAGCGTGCCCACGTACGACAAGGCCCCCGAGATGTCGGCCGCCGGCGTGGCCACCCAGGTCGCCAAGCGCCTGGGCGAGCACAAGTTCCCCTTTGTCATGAACAACTTTGCGCCGCCCGACATGGTGGGCCACACCGGCGTCTACGAGGCGGCCATTGTCGGCTGCGAGGCCACCGACAAGGCCATTGGCACCATTTTCGAGGCCTGCAAGAAAGAGGGCTACGTGCTCTTCATCACCGCCGACCACGGCAACGCCGAGGAGATGAAGTTCCCCGACGGCAAGCCCAAAACCTCCCACACCACAAACAAGGTTCCCTTTATCATGGCCAATGCGCCCGAAGGCTGGCGCCTGCGCACCGATGTCGACGGCGTGCTGGGCGACGTGGCACCCACCGTGCTGGCTGCCATGGGCCTGCCGCAGCCCGAAGAGATGACGGGCCAGAGCCTTCTGGTGAAGGCGTGAGAAGCGGCGAGGAGACTGGAAGACTGGACTGAGGCCAGTCCTCCGTGACGCAAGCATTGCAGAGTTGAGTACGAGTACTGGTATACGAGCATATGGATATCAGACCTTCGTCCGCGCTAGATAGGCCCTTTTTTCTGCAAGACGAGTTTGGGACAGGCGCAAGCAAGGCAGAAAGCACTCAGACAATCGTGGTTATTTTGCTCTCTGAACATAGGAGTAGACAAAATGCGGATTGACAAAAAAAAAAGCTCATTGTTCCAGCTCCTCTGTGGGCAGCAGTTCTTTGCCAGTTCTTTGCCTGTTCACGCCACGTTGACGTCATGCTGCGTGGTTGCGTACGAGTAGGAGTAGGAGTATCCATACGTCGTATTGCTGTTCATGTTGCGCGACTTACCCTTCCCAAGGCCTGGAACGCAGCAACACGTGTTTAGCACCCCACTTATCTGTAAAGCTACCACCGAAAGGGGTCGCAGTTTACTACGGAGTAATACACAGTCTAGCACAAATACGGAACCTTACGGCTGCCTTGGACCACACAAGCAGGACCAGCCTGTTGAAAATGATGTCACACCTCTCCAAGCCGTCGATTCCAGAAGCATCGACAGCTAAGAGGTATGACCTTGCTTCCCGGCGTCCCACGGAGCATCGGAGCACGGAGTAGGACAAGAGTGCCAAGTATTACGGAGTATCGATATGGATACAGCTCTGCAAGCCACGATTTTCAGGGTCTACGGGGTTCTATGGATACAAAGCCAAAGCACCATCGGTTTGCGTCACTTGCCTGCATTTTGACTTTCCGGAATGTCCATTTGTTTTTTTGGCTTCATCTGTACGTGTTGCTCCGTAGCTGTCCGAAATATGATACTTTTGCTGTTTGGAGTTCAAGCCGCACTTTGAAAACTAGAACCAATGCCACGTAATACTCAAGCTTTCTGTCCCTGAGTCGAGTACGGCGCCCAGCATAAGGATACAATATCCCATACTCGTATACCGGAATGCAAAAATGGGCATATTATGCACTCGGAGTATTACGACGTATTACAAAAATACTTACCAGTATTGGCGATATTATTTTCCTTAGTCATGGATGGGGGTGTGGCGCTGCTTATTATTACGAGTATCGTTTGTTGTTTTCCTTAGTTTTTTTCTCGATTGCCCTGCAAAATTACGATCGCGAGCCCACAGAGGCTAATGCCCACAGAAAAGTGCCAGAGAGCACTAAACCACCGTCTGAACAAAGCTAACAACTTGCAGCACTCATCGGCCGGTGCGACGGTGCCATACGCCCCCCCAAAAATCCCCGTTCATAGGATAGAATGGAAAAAAAGCCGAGAACGAAAACAGGGAAGGAGCGTGAGGCTGCGACGCAGGGGAGCGAGAAAAGAGAAGGGGAGCAAAAAAACCAAGCAGGATGTGATGGGGACAAAAAGATACGAGTACGTCGTATGGTGTAGAGCGAAAAAAAAAGGCCCTTGAAGATTTGCATGCGAGAACAGACGAGAAAGAAGAGGAAACGTCAGGAGCAAGAGAAAACCAGACCCACCCCGCATCGTGTGGCTTGCCCCCAAATTTTTTTCTCCCATCAAAAAGGCCTGGCCTGGCCTGATTTAAAAGTTGATCTCGATGAGGGACCCTTGGATCGTCTGTCGCCCCTTCTCTCTCCTTCAAAGTATACGTACTCGTATGCCCTTTCCCGCACTGAATTGTTGGTTTACTGTCGTTTCCCCCTTCGCTCCAGGCAGGCTCTTTCCCAAACCTCGATCTGACAGTGTGACTACCACGAGAGACAGTAATGATTGGTGTTAAAAATCAAAGTCAGAAGACATAAGGAAAAAACAAAAAAAGAATTGGAAGAGCGAGCGAGAAAGCAAAGAATCCCGTCACGTTGTTTTCATCGTTTCATCGACTTCTTCCTCTTCTGCTTTCTCTTCTCTGATTTTTTATTTTTTTTGCCCTCCTATAACATCTTGTATACCTCTTCTCTCCCTTTTGGAAGAAACCATAACCACCTCGCGCCTCGCGTCACTCTGTTCTAGTAGCATCCACCCCCCCAAATAAAAAAAAACCCCCAGGCAGTGCTCTTCGAGTATTGCATCAACCAAAATAGACAAAAAAAGAGCTCAGGTCGAAGATCGCCCTTCCCCCCCAGCAATTTGTCGAGAGTCTTGCATCGCAGCACTCGCGCAGCGTGTAACCTCTTTTTTTGTCTTCAGCAGCACAGTCTGCCACCACCTCTTCTGGCATCTTCTATAGCAGGGTTGAACAAGAAAAGGACAAGAGATTCGATTGGACGAAAACCCCGAAACCCACGACAATCACGACAACCACGAGCCCATCTCTTTCGAGGCGGTCTTTCAAGCTCGAAATACGAGTAAAGACGACAAAGAAAAGACCACCAAAAACCAAAAAAAAACCAAAAAATTAAAAAACCAAAAAAGGATAACGACAAAAATCATGTCGACGCCTTCTTGTTGAACCCAGCAGACGACCCAATGCGGCAGACCGCCATTCCGGCGCGAAAACAAAACCAATCACAACACAAGCACTTGTTATGGATCGCACAAGCCTCCCATTGCACGAACGGCAACGGTCGAAGTACCACGGCGATGCTTCTGTTGACGCCGCCACCGCCGATGCTACCGCCGAAGCTGCAAATGTCGGGCCAGATGATGCAGAAAAGGGAGCCGGCAATATACAGCCTCCGAGGCCGACAATGCGCCATGAAAATAGCAATTCCTCCAACGGCAGTGGCATGTCTACCTTGAGCGACGCCAAGAAGTGGTTCGACAATTCCAACCGAAACCCAACGTCCGTCGTGAGCTCCAACGTGGTTATGGACGGTAGGTCACTTTTCCTGGGCTTTTGAGCTTTGCTTCTCTTTCTGTCTCTCTCTGTCTTTCTGGCCGTGGCGGCAGTGTTGGATTAGACAGTGTTTTTACGAACGGAAGGAAAGAACCCAAGGCTGACAGCAACCTCATTGACTCTAGACTCTCCACTTTTGCTTCAGAAGGACTCGTCCGATTCTCTCAACGACGTGCCTCATGCGTCGCCTCTCAGTGTTTTGCCCTCGACCGACGCGAGCCCGTTTGTCTTTGCGCAGCAGCCGTCCGGCAAGGCGGGGGCTTTTCTGCCGCCCGGCCTCGTCAGCGGCATTACCAACCGCAGCAGCAGTGCCGACGACTTCCGCAGCGTCATCGACGACCTCACAATTGAAAACAAACGCTTGAAGGAACAGCTGAAGCGTTACAAGCAGTTTGCCGAACGCGACACCTTGGACAACAACAAGCTGTTTGAAATCAAAGTCCATGGCCTGCCGCGCCGCAAAAAGCAAGAACTCGAAGCCACTTTGCGCGACTTTGCCGCCAGCCTCAGCAGCTCTTCGAGCAAGTCCCCTCCTCAACAAAAGCGCGACCGGCCGTCCTCGTCCGCGCGTGCGAGCAACCCTGTTGGCATGTCTTCGTCGGGCGGTTCGCGCTCCAAGTATGCGTCGAACGCGTCGTCGCGCTCGCGGCCCGTTGATTCTGCTTACGCCTCCATGTCCGTTGGGGCCGCTTCGTCCGGCACCGGCGCTGCTCTTGCTGCTCGCCCGTCTTTTGGTGGTTATCGGTCCCGAACTTCGGAGCAGAAAGTCGAGCGCTATCTGGAAGACATCCCCCAGGGCCTGCACCCCAACTACGGTTTAAGCCAGCTCGGCGACAAGGACAAGATGAGGCTGATTGTCCGACGGCTCGAGCAGCTTTTTACCGGCAAAATCGGCGGCCGTTTTGCCGCGCGAAACCGTAGCATGCCACCACCGTCTACAACCCCGGGGGCAGTTGCTATCGATTCTGCTGCCAGCAACCCTCTGGCCTTGGATCTCAAGACTTCGAGCGCTAGTGGCAACAGCTCCGCATTGCCAGCCTCTGCCAGTTTGTTGCAACAGCAACAACAACAACAACCATCTCAGCCAGACCGGTCGCGCGAGGCTCTCATCCAAGCCCAGCGGACAAGGCACAGGTCGGCTCTGTCCTACGATAACCTGTCCACGTCCAACTCGAATTCTAACGGTGACGAGAATGGAAATGGAAATGGAAATGGCCACGGGACAGGAACGGGAAGCGGCAACGGAAACGGCAACGGCAGCGGGAACGGCAACGGCAGTGGCAACGGCAACGGCAGCGGCAGCGGGAACGGGAACGGGCACGGCAGTGGCAACGGCAATGGAACTGGTAACGGAAGCGGATCCGGAGCTGCAAAGGGGAACGGAGGCAGAAAGGGCACGGGCCACGGAACGAAAGGCAAGTTGCCCGCCAGCACGGTTACGCCAGAGCAACGGCCGACGCGGCCTCGTGATCTGGATCCCGACCGGGTTCAGGTTCCGGCAGAGAACATGGAATACATCCGCCATCTGGGTCTCGACCCTCCCGTGATCGACCAGGCCAACGAAACGGCTCTCGTTGACGTGTCGCCAGACGCCGATGGCTGGGTGTATCTCAATTTGCTGTCCAATCTGGCGCAGCTGCACATTTTTAATGTCGCGCCGGACTTCATCCGCAAGGCCATTGTGGAGATGAGCACCAAGTTCCAGCTCTCGCCCGATGGCCAGAAAGTGCGCTGGCGGGGCGGCACTGAAGGCACCAGGTTTAGCAGCGACGACACCAGTGCCGGCGACAACTCGCCGTCCACTGATGACGTCGACGGGTCCGACGGAAATGGCCACAGGAAGCGGGCCAAGACCTCCGGGGACGGGTCTGCGTCGGCGCAGTCAAGTGGACGAAAGGCGGGCAAGTCCGGAACTCACGCGTCAAAATCGTCGTCTTCAATGTTTCACTACAAGCCTTTGTTTGCCCACCGGGACGCGGCCCCAATCATGTCAGCCGAGGAGTCTTCGTCGCTGGACTCGGACCAGATGGACGACAGCCAGCCAGGCTTGAGGAACAGTCTCAAAGAGAGCAACGGCTTCAGCCGCCTCGGCAAGTCGGGATACGGCGCCAGTATTGCCGGTTCGGGGTCGTCGCACCGGCCTAGACGACGTCGCACCGAGGGCATACTGGTGTATTACAGTGGCATGCCATTCTGTACAGATTTGACCGGCGACAGCAGTGGCGATGCCAGCCCGACGACTTACGCGACGTCCACGGGACAGCTGCAGGAGTCTCCGGGAGGCACTGACGACCTGATGGGCGAAGACCGGCCAACGGTGTTCCGGACGCTGTCTGGCTCATTCATTCCGTACCGGCCCCTGACGGACCGACAGGCGACGGCGCTATCGGGCAAAGACATTGACGTTTCGTCGGATGGCATTATCAGTAGTAGCGATGATCGGAACAGTTCGACGAGCAGCCCGAACGACAGCTTAAGCGACGACGAAGTTTTGCGGATTGTCGGCTCAGAAAAGACAGACGCCTCGGTGGCGGTGGAGCCGGATGAGCCGTTTTTGGAGGCATCGGGCATCAACCGCGTTTTCCCAGAGGACCATTTTGCAGTGGTGGTGACGACGAAGCGGCCTTTTAACAAGCTGTCCTCGGACGGGGCCCAAGACGAAGAAGAGCAAGAAGCTGCAAGCAACAGCCAAGCGGGGACAAATAATGGCAACAGGAGCGGCAGGAGCGGCAGAAGCAGCAGCAATGTCGATGGTTTTGTGGGATCTCCATCCAAGGGCGCCTTCAACATGACATCTCTGCTGAAGCGACTCTCGGCGCTCAAGAAGCAATCAGCACCCATCTCGGCGGCGGTTGCACGGCAGACACTGCTATCGGCTCCAGTGGTATCAATCAAATACGTATCGGCAGAACTGAAGCGGCTCGACCCTGTCCCGCTGCCTCCGCCAGCCATGTTCTACCCGCCGACAAGCCCGACGTCGGAGTCGGATGCGGATGACGATCTGGATGACTCGGCCGAAGATGACGAGGACGAAAGCATGCTGGCTTCGTCGTCGGAAGAAATGATTTCTCGTCGAGCAAACCCCCATCATTCAGAGGACAAGGCGTCGCCGGCGGACGTGCTCTCGTCGGACGAAGACGGTGATGTGGATGTCCCCGATGCAAGTGACGAGAGTGGAAGCACTGAAGAAATGTAGCTTTTTTTATTTTTTATTTTTTATTTTTTTTTGTGAGGATTAATACCTGATCAGATGTGATCTTGCTATATTTTATGGGATGGAACATGGGAAGGAACTGCATGAACGAACGTTATGAGGGACATATGTTTTGGGGATCTTTTGATATATCGTTTTGGACAAGATGGACTTTTTGTTGGTTTTCAGGAGCAAAAGCACTACTACTTTTTGGGTTGCTTCGGGATGGGAAAAATATGTGGCAAACTGTTGTACTTCATTTTGTATATTGATCTGTATTACAGTCTGACAAAAAAAATTGGGATTGGGTATTATACTGATGCTTGCTGGACTGACACATTGGAGAGACATGCTGGAAGAAAGTATTACAGACATGATGGCTTTTGGTTTGGGCTGCCAACTAGCAATTTTTACTTGAACATATGATTGTGTTGCATATTGCCCCTCGACACCGCCAACAATAGCGCCGTTTGAAGCTATGTTGTTTTATGACAGCCTATATACCACACCCCACTATTCTGTGGTGAAAGAGAAACTCTTTTTGGGGATTTGAGCACGGGTTTGCATTGAATACCACCAGAAAAAGCAGGCGTCTACTTAATTTAAATCGCCGTCTTGCCATCTCATTGCCGCCATGGCAAGCCCTAGCGGGAAGGGCGTGGAGAAGTGAGTTGATTTGGGAGGAGTGGATAGTGAAGGCCGAGGATCAAAAGAAGGAAGAGAGAATGTGTGTGAAGGAAGCTGCTTAATCGACGCTGAAAGGCTAACTCTGCATCAGAGCAGGCGCCGCCGACGATGTGGCAACAAATCCGCGCGGGATTCCCAAGGCGCCGTTTGTGGACAAGATCGAAGACTTTGTGTCTTCGCGCGCAGACGTCGAGCCGACGCTGCGGCGGTTCCAGGAGATGATATCGTGAGTTGAGCTTCTGGGAGAAAGGCAGAAGGGCAGAAGGGCGGAAGGGCAGAAGGGCAAGGGACAAATGAGGGGAGAAAGGTTTCCCGCCCCTACTGACCTGTATCAGAAAATACCAGTTTATGGAGGTCAACCTGCAGCGACGGGTGGCCGGGCTAGACCAGAAACTGCCGGACATCCAGAAGACGCTCGACACGGTTCGCTTTCTCAAGGCGCGGGCCACAAGGTCGAGCGGCAACGGCGACGGCGACGGCGACGGCGAGGAAAAGGATGACTTTGCAGGCGTGTTCGCCGACGAGGACGAGGACGAGGACCAGACGCTAGAGACGACCTTTGAGCTCAACGACACGCTGTATGCCAAGGCGCTGATTCCGCCGACCGACGAGGTCTATCTTTGGCTAGGGGTGGGTTACAGGAAAGGAAGAAATAAAAAGGAGAAAAAAAACGAGGGGGGGGGGCTTTTGTGCTCCTTCACATGCAAGACATCATCCCATCTAACTGTGCTTTACAACAGGCGAACGTCATGCTCTCGTATCCGATTGACGAGGCGCGCGACCTGCTGGAACAGAAGCTCAAAGCGGCGCAAACCAGCCGGCGCAACTGCGAAGAGGACCTGGAGTTTCTGCGTGAGCAGATTACGGTATGTTTTGTTGTCCGCCCAGCTCAGCTCGCCGATTTCAAGTCTGCTATTTCAGCATTGTCTTTCGTTTCTGCCACCTTTTCTGCCCTTCTCTGTTGCTTTCGCACCTTCTCTTCTTGCCCTTTCAGTTCATTGTTTGCAGCTCTAACTCTCTCTCTCTCTCTCGTCTAGACTATGGAAGTGGCTATTGCGAGAGTCTACAACTGGGACGTCGTGCAAAAACGCAAAGAAGCCGCCGAGGCGGAGGCAGACACAAGCAGCAAAAAGGCGGTGGAGGGCCCGGGAGGGTGATGGAGGAAAAAAGCAAAGCAAAGGAACAAAAAGACAGTAGACGCCACGCCGCCAAACTCAAAAGACGCATATAATGAAGATCCAACCCTGTTTGAAAGTGCAATGGAGTCAGTGTGCGACGCTGCCCAGCAAGACGGCTTGCTGGTTCGCAGACTGCAGGTCGTCATGTGTGTGTTTTGACCTGTGGCGCAGGCCATACTGTCCTACAGCATACGAGTATGCACGACGAATGATACGGCATGCCTTCCTTGCTGTGCCTCGTGTTTAGCATCCCTTTTTTATACGAGTACACGGCGTACATCTTAATTTTCCGCTAGAGGGCGCCCACAGCAGGGCCAGCCAACCCCAGAGATGGTTTCGGCCATGTTCCAAAAAGCTTGTTGAGCTGTATGGTTATTGTAGAGGAATCTAGGAAGGACTGTCTACGAGTAGTATTGTAAGTCTGCAAATGGGGTATTATCTATCGTGGTTACGTAGAACTCTGAGAATAATCACGTGAAATCTCAACAATTTTGGTTGGGCTTATGACGATGGATTCTTTGGTAGTCCAAATGGGTATTATACAATACAAAACTGCCTGTCGGCCTGCTCGTCGTCAGCCAGCTCGTCTCTCGTGCGATCCTAGACATGCTATTCGTGTCAATCGACGCCCGATGCGGCCATGTCGTCAAAAAATAACGTGCGCCGTACTTCTGCTACCAGTTCGAGGCAGTCAGCCGTGCGCAGTATTATTACGGAAGCTGGGATGAGTGGTTGAGCAAATATGCAGGTATCCGCGACCAACTTGAGCTGGATAAGCCACTGATGGCGGGGTCCAATTAGAGACGAGTTCTTTTTTTCCCCATACACTGAAATTACAGAGCATTACGTCTACGGAGTACAAAGTGCGGCGGTACTTTGAGAGGGGCCGCCCCCCTTTAAGATTTGTCGCTAAAACAAGTAAAGAGGTCCCAGCAGTGATACAGCGAGTTATTAGTCGCCGATGTGGGATGTGGGAGTGAACAAAAGCACCAGCCCCAAAACGGGGGCACCTACCCTTTCCTCAACACATTTTTCCTAACCTTTTGTCGACTTTTCCTCCTGTTCTACGACACACGTCTCTGCCCAAACAGAGTTGCAGCCCCCTATAAATATTTGCTTTTTTTGCTCAAGAATTGCATATCTTCTTATTGTTGTATTGATTGATCTTCAATCTCAGTCCGCCTGTCCTCTTACTCGTTCCTTTTAAACTCTCGATCCGTACCCCTATCCCTATATCAAGGAATTGAGACATCCTTTTTCCTGTTCCAGCCTTTTCCCGTTTCTTTTTTTCTTTTTCTTTCTCGTTTCCTCTTTTCTCTCTCTCGTCTCTTTGCATTTGCAGCAACCATGGCGGACAAGACCGGCGGAATGGCTCTGGACCCCAAGTACGACAGCTATGATTTCCCCATTGTCGTGCCCACAGAACAAACTGGCTACCCGGGCCATCTTACCGAGCAGCAACAAGCACAGGTGCACCAACTGCGCCTGATGCTGGAGGCCCAGGGGTACACCAAGCGGCTAGACACGCTGACGCTGGTGGGTTTTGTTTTATGTTGTTTGTGGCAGTTTGCGCCTTGCCTTTTTCTTGGGCCGTTGGCATGGCAGGCTAACCGAATTCTGCTCCCAGCTGCGGTTTCTGCGTGCGCGCAAGTTCGATGTCAATCTGGCAATGAAGATGTAGGTTTACCTAGGGGCGGGGGTGTTCTGTTTTGCGGAAGCTGTCGTTGCTTCGCGTGTATGTGCAGATGCACAGCGAGCTTTTCTCTTGTGTTCCAACAAAGCTGACTCTTCGTGCCCAGGTTTGTCGACTGCGAAAAATGGCGAAAGGACACCGGCCTGGACGACCTTTTGCCGGGGTGGAAAGAACAGTATGCAGCGGATAAGGAGAAGCTGCGCCAGTACTACCCGCAATACTACCACAAGACTGACATTGTACGTTTGTGTATTTTTTTTGTTTTTTTTTTTTTTTGTTTTTTGCTCCCATATCTGGTTGGGCTTTCCTGCCTCCCTGTCTTTGTTTGCGTTCTCATGCACGCTCGCAAACCCCCCCCCCCGCCAAGCTCTCGGGCTGACGATCTAGGACGGCCGGCCTGTCTACATCGAACACCTGGGCAAGATCAACCTGGCAGAAATGAACAAGATCACGACCAACGAGCGCATGCTGCTCAACCTGGCCGTGGAGTATGAGCGGCTAACGGACTCGATCCTGCCGGCGTGCAGCCGCAAGGCTGGCCACCTGCTGGAGACGTGCTGCACCATCATGGACATGAAGGGCGTGGGCCTGACCAAGATCCCCGAAGTGTATGGCTATGTCCAGGCGGCTGCGTCGCTGTCCCAGAACTACTACCCCGAGCGCCTGGGCAAGTTCTACATGATCAATGCGCCCTGGGGCTTCTCTGGCGTCTGGTCCATCATCAAGGGCTGGCTCGACCCCGTCACCGTGGCCAAGATCCACATTCTCGGCAGCAGCTACCAGAAGGAGCTGCTGGCCCAGGTCCCCGCCGAGAACCTGCCCAAGCGCTTTGGCGGCACCTGCGAGTGCGACGACGCCTACGGCTGCGAGGGCTCCGACATGGGCCCCTGGAGAGACTCCGAGTGGGCCCGCCCTGCCCCCTGGGAGCTCGCCGGCGCGTCCGCGTCGTCCGCCGCCGACGCCCAGCCGCAAGCCGGCGCCGGCCAGCCAGAGGTCACATTGCAGGCGCCAGGCGCTGCGGGCGAGGCTGAAGCAGAGGGCGGCGGGGAAAAAATAGCTGCGTAAAGGAAAAGCGATGTACCACCGGGGAGTTTTTTTTGGTTGTTGAGGCTGTTGAGGCTGATGGGCCTTTTTTGTTTTTTGTGTCGTTTCATGCTCTGTGCTCCGAGCCCTGTTTATTTTTGCCAGTGGTTTTTTTTTCTTCCCTCTCCTTTTTTTTGCTTTTCTATCATACGGTTCAACCCAATATTTTCCCCTTGTCGTCATTCCGACAACCATCGTTATCCCGTCTTCACAACCTCCTACCCCCTTCCTTTAGTCCGTCTTCTTCCCTCCTAGCTGTTCCAAAGTCAATCCGACCCTCAAACCAGTACAAAACACATTCTATAGATAAGGCACTCTTGTCGTACACGGGCGAAGACCGAAGAGAAAAAAATACATTCAGGTCAAAGCAGAACGGCAGAACGGCATGTCGATGTGACGTTTCAAAAACATTTAATGGCGAATTGACAAACCCATGAAGCTCAATACAAAATAAGAGACGCCAGCCAAAAACCCATGACAATCTGTGACGCCTATTCCACCAAGTTTCCGTAACCCACAAAATGCACCCTTCCAACGCCCTCGTCCAATGCCTAGTCCCATATCCGTGCCCGGTGTTGCGCAAACATCTGCTCAAAGTCAATGCAGAACGCACCGTAGCGAAGGCAGCCCCATGACTAGCGCTCGGTCATGGCATACTCCCCCGCAACCTGTGCCCGTTCCATCCGGGCCACTGTCGTCGGCATGCCTTGTTTCAGCCGGCCCAGCGCCGCCACCGCGTCGGCAAAGCTGCTCCGGGCTGCCGCAAGACTGCTGCTGCTGCTGTTGCTGCTGCTGCCATTGTTGTCGCCGTCCGCGCCGGCATCGGTGTCGTCGTCTGCCCTGCGTTTTCTGCTGTCCGCCTTGGCTGCCTCCTCGGCCGCCGCCACCACTGCGGCAAATGCCGCCTCGTCGGCCGCCAGCGCCGACTCCAGCCGCCGCGCATGGGCCCGCACGGCCACCGGCGGCACGCGGCGCTTGAGCGCGGCAATCTCGCGCAGCAGGTCTTCTTCCTCGCGCGCAAGATCCTCCACGCGCTGGCGCTTGCGGGCGTCAAACGGCTCAAACTGCTCGTTGGGCGCTGCATCTGCGGCCATGGATGCCGATGCTACTCCCGGCCCGCCTTTGCTGTTCTTTCGGCGCCCAGGATTCCCACCATCGCTGCTGCTGCTGTTGCTGCTGTTGCTGCCGCTGCCGTCGCCAAAATACGGCGCTGGGTCGACGGGGAGACCATTGATGGTCAGGTTGGGCGCTGCCAGGGAAAATGTGCGGTAGATGTACTGGAGCAGAAACAAACAAACGAAAAAAAAGGCTTGTCAGCTCAAGGCCAAAAAAAAAACTGGGCTCTTGTTGGGCCCTTTCCCCCTTTCCCCCTCTCCCCTCCTCCCACTCACCTCGTTGACCAAGGCCTCGACTCGCGCATGCAAGTCGTCCTCTTTATCTCCCGAAGCCGTCGCTGCTGCTGCTGCTGTTGCTGTTTTCTTCCGCTTGCTCTTGCCGGCTGTGCTCTTGCTGCTTGTGCCGCCGCCGCCGTTGGCCAATGGCGGAAATGCGGCAGAAACGCTCTCGGCCGCTGCCCGGCGAATGTTGTCCACCAAGTATGCAAAGTCTTCGGCCGACTGCAGCTCGATCTTGCGGTGGTAAGCGGCGTCCATGGTTTGCGGATTTCGTGGCGCGGGGAGAGACAGGATGCACGATGTCATAAAGACGCGTCTTGTTGATAGAGCCCTGACTTTCTACAAGTACTCCGTACTTTATGTGGTCTGTGCGTATCTTCAAGGCAGGCTGTCACGTGCGACCGTCATTTAGTGGAGTGAGTGGGGGCTCGTCTGCTCTTAGTACTCCGTACCTCGCAATAAGCCTTGCGTCGAGGGTATTACGAGTAAAATCACAGCCATCTGTGTAACATGCCAAAGTACTCGTACGTACAGAGAGCAAGGCGTACGCCCTTAGGAAAAGAGTTGTTTTTAATCTCTAAATGTATAAAAGGCAAATAACAGAAATAAAGGCTGGAGAATATACGATACGAGATTTAAAAAGCAGCAGCACAAGGGGGGCAAAAAAGTCAAGAAGAGCGAGAGGAAACGAGATGGCAAAACAAGCACAGGGGATAGAAGCAAAGTCAGAGATAAAACAGTTCAGGTTGCGCCCGCCTCCGAAATATCAAGAATATCCATGGTCTACAGACCCTTATAATAACACTTTGGGTGCCTTGCCAGAAAACGCAACTCCCGCCAAGAAAAGTCGAAATAAAACACCCCCAGTTCCAAGCCGCCTGAGACGATGCAGCCAAAAAAAAAAAAAAAAAAAAAACACAAAAAAACAGAGATAAAGGGGGTAAAAAGGCAAAAGAAAAAAAGAACGCCGAGGAATACAGATAAAAACACAACAAAACGGCTGCGTGAGAGATGAAGCAAGGGCAGAGACACACAAGAGATACCGTACGGCACTGCTGGCTGGAGAGTTGTCAGATGCCCCCAGTTCTGTGTAATCCTGCTAATCCTGGGGGAAGGTAGGCAAGAATCGCAAAAACAGCAAAGGTGTCCACTTTGACGGGGTGCGGACGAACAGTGGAAATGGAGAGGTGTTGGTGTTTCGTGAGAAAATCCGAGGAAAAGATAGCAATCTAGGAGTGAATCTGGACAAGAGGGGAGAAAAGAGACTGTCTAACAGCACACGCAACAATGCAGGCGGCGGTGAATTGTATGGCAGTAGATGGTGCCGAGGGGGCTGTGATAAATGCTCTATCGTTTGTGTATCTCCAGCGGCAAATCCCCTCGTTCATTTACGTCGATGGCACTCGGGCCGACGTGGCCGCTCTAGTTGGGGAGCATGTTCTTGACTTCTTCGTCGCTCAGCAGGATCTCGTGAACCGGCTCTCGTCGGTTTTCGAGGGGGGTAAAGTCGCAGTTCACGTAGGAAGGCACGAATATTTCTGCAGAAAAAAGAAAGAAAAAAAGCATCAGCACGACTCTGAGAAAACAGGAAAAAGAGACGCTTTATAGGTGTTGGTGTTGTACGAACCAGGATTCCACATATAGCCTTGGCTGGAAGCAAGATACGAGATCTAATGTTTGTTCCCCACACGTGAGTCAGTTACTCCAAAAAATGTCTTGGAACCTTTCAACGATGCAAGTCTCATGTCTTGTAGCACGGGAAGGGGATGATGTTACGCACCAGTTTTTGCGGGCCATCCGGATCACCAATGTTGATAACATGAGCCTCCTCCTTGGAGATGGCCGTGCCTAGTAGGGAGGGAAGTGTCAGTACTATTATATCCGTACAGGCAGGAAACGACGAACGACCCCAAAAAGAAAAGAAAAGAAAAAGAAGAAGGCAACGGGAGAACGTACTCAGCAGGCTTGGCCGTCGTTGGTGGATCATCTTCTGCTCTTTCCGGCTTGGAGCCGGTGTTGGAACGGACTGTGAAAGATTGTCGTCGGCTGGCTGAGAGGCAAGCGGCTTGGGGTCGGTGAGCGAGGACGGTGTTAACGAGTCTGTCGGAGAGCTGGAAGACGAAGGCGAGGCCGAAGACGAGGCAATGCTGGAGCGATTAGGGCGGCGGTGATGGCGGTGGCTGCGGTGTGGCTGACGGCTGGACGAGGCCGAAGACGATGCCGTCGGAATGTCGATGGAGGACAGCATGGTTGATCGCTGTGTTGCGACTCTGTCACAAAGCGGGCAAAGAACAGTCGACGTCGGTATGGAAGTCCTGAAGAGGGGGGAGAGACAAGTCGGCAAGACAGCCGAGAAGGTGGTAGAGAAGACAAGAAACAGGAGACTCGAAAAGACGGCGGCACAGAAAGAGAACAAACGCCGACGATGAAATACGCAATCCGACGCTTTCCGACGCGTTGAAGAGGAAGAAATAGCAACGAAAAGAGAAAAGAAGCAGCCGAAATGTCGACAGGACAGAATTGGTGACTGGGCCAAACACCAGTCACGCCAGCCGAGAGCGGGATGATAAGCAGCTGTTGGCTGGGCCCTAGTGAAACGAGCTATCGATCGGGCAAGGCTTAAGTTAGGTTGGGGAGGTTAGGGAAAGAGAGCAGGCGGCAAAGCAAAGCAGGGCAGACGAGAGGGGAACCCAAGAAAAAAAGAAAAGAAAAACGATGATTTAGGAGGCAGGCAGCCGAATCGAGAAAAGAAGAGGAGAAGAAATGATGATGACAATAAAGTTGCACGCAAACCCTTAAAATCCAAGGTATGACTACTACGGAGTACAACGTACTCGTATGTGTTTTGTTGGGCTTATGTGATGCGTAGCACCCCCCGTCTGTCCTTTCCTCTTCTGACACTTACTTCTTACAGGCCCACGAGGTGGTGGGGAACTGTCACAGCGTGCAGCAAAGCTGCCTACGGAATACGAGTCTTGCTTCGCAGAGAAGATTGAAAAAAACAGCAGCTGCAACCGTGACTTGCTGCGCTGCCTACCTAGCCCTTGCATTTTACGACGGCTCCTGAGACCGTTAATATGGGGGCGTTGAATCACAAGGAAAGAAGCAATGGGCTGGGACCCTCCTGAGCCAACCCCACCTTGGCCTCCTTCCCCCCCCGCCCGCCTGCACCATTGCCGCCCGAGCCTACGAGTGGTAATGCATCTTGCCAACACACACTGTGCTGCCAAAGCAAAGCAAATTCACTTTTCTGTCTTCTCTGCTTGGGGCGGCAGTCAGTCCTGATCCCGCTGCAGCGCTGTCGTCCTGCTAGATTTGCGGGTATCTACAGCGCCTATGGGCGAGGCATCCTAAAGTAAAATGCTCTTCCATACTCCGTACTGCTCCGAGTGACTCAAAAGTGGAGACTTTCTCCGATCTAGGAGCTTTGCCGTTTTGGAAGAATAACAGTCACGTGACTCTTGCCCGACTGTGGCTTTTATCTGTGGCGGTGTGGACAGTGCTCTGTATTACGAAAGTTCAAGGCTGACAATTGGCCGCGTCTTTTGAAAGACAAAAGCTAGGTCCGGCCAAACGTGTCCAGCAACAACGCCCCGGAAGACGTAAAGGCAAAACCCAAAAACCAGCACTGATTGTCCAACATCCTGCTCATCGACAGTCCACAGCGAAGCATTGTTTTTTTTCTTTCTTTTTTCACTCGGCGATTGATTCAGTTTTTTTTTGTTTCTTTCTCTCACCTCTCGTGCTTGTCGTCTGCAGGGAGAGCATTTTGCTCAGAGCTCTGCAGCTTTGCTTTCTTTCTTGCTTCTTTGTTCTTATTTTTTTCTCCTACATCTGTTCATCTGCCTCATCTTCAACCATGGGTGACATTCTCGTCGAGACACCGTCAGAACATGCGCTGCCTCACAAAAAGGCGGCGCCGTCAACAGTACCGAGCGTGGGCAACTTTGAGGGGGCGGCCATCGAAGGCGGCGACGAATATGCAACACTGAAGAAGTTGCAGCGGCAGCTGGAGTACATCCAGCTGCAGGAGGAGTACATCAAGGATGAGCAAAGGTGCGTGCGGTGTTGACGTTGGTATTGCTTTGTTACTATTTGTTGTTTTTTTGTTTTTTTTACCTTTTTAGTCCTGTGGTATTTTCTCTGGTGTTTTCTTTTTTTTTTTTTTTGCCGGCTCTCCTCTCTCTCGCTTGCATACCTCTATCGACAGTCGACAGTGTTCGATACGGGGCTGTGCTTGTGTGTCGACGCACGCTGACAAGGGTCTGCTGCAGGAGCCTGAAGCGCGAGCTGGTGCGGGCGCAGGAAGAGATCAAGCGGATCCAGAGCGTGCCGCTGGTGATTGGGCAGTTCATGGAGGCGATCGACCAGAACACGGGGATTGTGCAGTCGTCGACGGGGTCGAACTACGTGGTGCGGATCCTGTCGACGCTGGACCGCGAGCTGCTGAAGCCGTCGTCGTCGGTGGCGCTGCACCGGCACTCGAACGCGCTGGTGGACATTTTGCCGCCGGAGGCGGACTCGTCGATTGCGATGCTGGGGGCGGACGAGAAGCCGGACGTGACGTATGCGGACGTCGGCGGGCTGGACATGCAGAAGCAGGAGATCCGCGAGGCGGTGGAGCTGCCGCTGACGCACTTTGACCTGTACAAGCAGATCGGCATCGACCCGCCGCGCGGCGTGCTGCTGTACGGCCCGCCGGGCACGGGCAAGACCATGCTGGTCAAGGCCGTCGCCAACTCGACCACGGCCAACTTCATCCGCGTCGTCGGCTCCGAGTTTGTGCAAAAGTACCTCGGCGAGGGCCCGCGCATGGTGCGCGACGTCTTCCGCATGGCGCGCGAGAACGCGCCCGCCATCATCTTCATCGACGAGATCGACGCCATCGCCACCAAGCGCTTCGATGCCCAGACCGGCGCCGACCGCGAGGTCCAGCGCATCCTGCTCGAGCTGCTCAACCAGATGGACGGCTTCGACCAGACCGCAAACGTCAAGGTCATCATGGCCACCAACCGCGCCGACACCCTCGACCCCGCCCTGCTGCGCCCCGGCCGCCTCGACCGCAAAATCGAGTTCCCCAGCCTGCGCGACCGCCGCGAGCGCCGCCTCATCTTCAGCACCATTGCCTCCAAAATGAGCCTCGCCCCCGAGGTCGACCTCGACAGCCTCATCGTCCGCAACGACCCCCTGTCCGGCGCCGTCATCGCCGCCATCATGCAGGAGGCCGGCCTGCGCGCCGTCCGCAAAAACCGCTACAACATCATCCAGGCCGACCTCGAAGACGCCTACTCCAGCCAGGTCAAGACCACCAACGACGAAACCAAGTTTGACTTTTACAAGTGAACAAAAAAAAAGCCACTGGGGAGGGGAGGCAGGCGCGTGCAGTCGTTGGAACGAGAAGATCGAGACGGGAGAGCGTGGGAAGTCCGGAATGGTTTACAAGACGGGGAACCGTGAAAAGCTCCCAGCAAATACCGTCAACATGTACTATTAAACACACTCTTATAATTTGCGCATATAAACGTGGCTACTCCAGTGTTTGTGGAACGCGGCTCAATATCGCTGGGTGACGTTCCTATTTGTGGCTGCTTGCAATACCTTTGAAAGCCGTTCACAATCTACTCGTAATGCTGTACTTGTCAGATGTTGATCAGGCAAAAACAATGCGTAAATGTGCGAGGCTCAACCTGGTTGCAGCTATGTTGCCTCCGGTGGCTTAATGACCTTTATGATCTCACAATATTGTTTTTCTGCAGCTGGTGCTCTGGTGCTTTTGTCGAGACGGATACAGAAACTGCCATAGCTGTCTATTGAATCACTGCCGTTGTTGCCTTGTAGCTGTCTATAGATTTTGAAAATGCAAAAACCATAACGAAAAGCAAAAAAATCACAGAATATAAAATACAAAATGCCCAACGTCCTCTTCCTTAGGGTATATATAAACCCACCACATGCTTCCCAGTCCAGTCCCTTTTCTAAAAGAAATACACCCAAATTGAAATACAAAATAGTCTAGCCATTGTCTTCGTTTTCAGCCATTGTCGGAGTTCCGTGTCAAAAAGACAAAACAAAACAAAAAGAAAAAAAAAAGGATATCACAAGTAGCGTCATGAACTAAGCAGAACGCCAAGCTCAAGAAGAATCGTCACAAAATGAGCATGGAGCTCGACAAAGAAATCAGGCTTGCCAAGAATGTCGGGCAAGCCACGGGCTCGATGCGAAGCCATGGTGGAGCTTCCAAGTCCGCCAAACCCTGCATAGCCAGGCCCCATACGCCGAGACAGGCCACTGCCAGCGGCCGCCAAAAAGCTGCTGCCCGGGCCGTCCGTGCCTTCACTGGCCAAGGACGACGGATGCGTCGCCAGGGGTGACATGAGGCTGGCGCGTGGCGATCCGCCCAGCGCAGAACCACTGTGGTTGATGCTGGTGATAGGACTGGCGGTGCCCGACGGCGGCGAGGAAATGCTGGCAGACTCGGATTGCAGAGCAAGGCGCTCGGCCTCGGCCGCTGCGAGTTGCTGGATCCAGGCGACGAGCTCGCTGAAAGCGACCGAAAGGTAGCCAAACGCCTTCATGGCAAGACGCTCGCGGTTCGTCGTCTGCGCAATGAAAGCATACACCCGCTTGTGGCCACGCGCATGCATGTCAGGCACGCGGAACACGTGAGCCGTGGTGTAGCCAGCAGCCGGGTCACCGAAGAAAAGGGGGCCTCCGTTGGTAGCTGCTGCGTTAGCAGGCGTGTGCGGAGGCGTGGGGAAATATGATGACGAAGCCGCGTGCGCGTGTATAGGAGGCGAGGGTGCTGACAGCGGTGACGGTGCTGCGAACAGCTGAGGGCCGGCCCCGGTCGTGGCAGCTGCTGTGGCAGGCAGCGACTCAAGAGTCAGAGTCCGCAGGCAAGATGCGCGGATGATGTAGTATGCATTGGGAGAGCTTGGTTCGTGGGTAGATGTGTAGTCGACGTAGTGGGTGTGGCTGTTCACAAGACGAGACGCAGAAGACGACGTGCTGGATCGGGACGGCGCCTGCACAGCCCCCGAGCGAGAGCGGCGGTGGGTGCGCCCATAGACGCGGGAGGAGGATGACCACGACTGCTTTTCCTCGCCTTCGGTGTCAGACGACGATGCTGAGGAGGCAGAAGGAGACGACGGGCGCAGCATGAGGAGCGAAGTGTCGCCAACGCTGTTTGGCGAGGCGTCATGGTAGACGCGTGCACAGGGCACACGTGTTCGAAGGGTTGCGTTCCGGACGTCGGCGGCAACGTCTGGACTCTCGTTGCTTTTTGCGTGGCCATAGCTGTCTCGGCGAGGCTTTGGAGCCGGAAGAGTCATGGAGCAGTTGTCGCAAGGAATGGCCCGCTTCGTCACAGACTCATCATAGGTTTTGTGGAAATTGCTGGAAGAATCGGAGCGAGAGTGCTGCCTTGACGATGGCGTAGTTGTAGGCACAGCTGCCGCCTTTTGCTGAACACGAGGGCTCTTGCCTGGCTTTTGTGTCTGAGCAGCAACACCGCCGACTGGTGGAGTCACAGATGGATCCGTCCCGGTATGTTCATAGTCGTCGAGTTGCGAGCTTTGCCGTGCAGAATCAAGCTTCATCCTGCACAAGGCCTGAGCCACGGAGGACGCTGCCGCGTCATATGCGGCAGTAGATCGAGTGGAGGGCGGGGGGGTGTGAGGAGAAGAATGAACGGCGCTGGGCCCCGCCGTGCGGTCACCGACATATGTGCCAGCAGACTCTCGTGATGCAGCTGCAGTGCCAGCGGCAGCTGCATCCATCCCGTCTGGCACATCGTCATCGTCGCATGCGACGCACCTGACGGGAAAACCCTCGGTGACCATCAACGGCGTTGGGCCGTGAACCTCGCAAAAATGAGCGAGACATAGCTGCAGATTTGATGTTAGTAACATGGCGAATGAGAGAGCATGCCGAAAACGGTTGGCTGTGCGGGAAGAGAGTGTGGAGAAGAAAAAGTGACAAGTTGGAAGTGACAAGAGAGCCGAGGATGCATCTTTCAACTTCGTGCTGATGGAGAGAAATAACAGATCAAAGGAACAGAAACCAAAGAGCACGAATGGGAGTGGGAAAAGAATGCGCCCAAATCTATATAGCTGCGCAATATAATGGCCAAAGAACTCATACATTGGTCGTGAAAAGGGGGGGTGATGGAAGAGTAGGGCAGCAAGCGAGGCCACAAAGAGGACGGGACAGAGTCAAGTACTCCCGTACATCGTCCCATGTTTTTTCTTGGTAAATCTGCTCTTGGAACATCAAGGCGTGTCCAGCCGCGTGCGGTGGGAGGAGCGCCGGGGCTTGGTGGTGTACTCGTAAATTGTATTACGCCTGCCCCAAGACACCACGACGCAGAAGCGGGAAAGGCTAAGAAGGCAGAAGATGGTGTGAACCAGAAAACCCAAGCAGCACAAAGAGCTAGACCAGCATGAGCACAAAAGACCCGACCCATGCCAGCCCGAGGCTCGGAAAACAAGGCGTCGGGCAAGGGAAATTGCTGCTAGCTCAGTTTCGCTCGTGGTGAGCGGCGTTGATGTTGTACTTTGTCCTCCACGGGCTTGGTGGTATGGTGGGGGGTAATAGTGTTTTGGGAGAGCGGTTTCGAGCCAAAATGACAGGGGTGTAAAGGGGCATGATGACCCGAGGGGATGCAGAGCTGCACATGAAAGAGGTTGCCGGAGACTTTTTAGTCAAAGGCAAGAGAGCAGCTGAAGCCACTTGGCCTTGGGTGGGGGGTCTGTCAATGTTGGAGGGAGATGAGCGGCGGATCGGGGGGGTGGTTGTGCCGTAATAATTATGTTTAGACAATACGGCTGAAGAGGCGTTAAATGGGACTCCCGTTCGCGACTCTGATAGGGTATGAGAAATGAGCTGGATCTTTTTGCCGGGGAAGGGATAGAAGAGGTTGTTTGTCCAGGGATTTCAGGGCAGGCAACTTGTCCTGGCATCTCGATCGCGAAAAAGGGCAGTGAAGAAGGGGAGGGGGGGAGAAGAGAGACCCAGCCAGGTCCGCTTGGCTATTGTGCCGAAAAGCGAAAAAAGGCAGTGATTCACCTTCTGGAGGATCCGTCGGTCTTTTCTTCGGAAGGATGCAAAAGGACAGGTGCGCGAGTGGAAAAACGCAGAACGTGAATTGTTTCTTGTTGCATAGACAAAGATTCCCCTTTTGTGCTTCGCTCTTCGCTCTTCGCATGCGTGTCCTAGCCAGCGTGGCACCATTCAGAACGACGTGTAGAGGGCACTCCTGTTGTTGGAAGGAGGGTCGCGGTGCTGTGCCTCGCAACGAAGTCACAAAAATAGAGCAGTTGATTGGCCGTGCGCCAACCAGATTTTGTATTGTAGAGAGTGGTAGGGAGGGGTGAAACGGGAGAGAAAAGGGGTGAGAATGCGATGAGAAGAGCAAAAAGAGTAGAGAAGAGCGAAGACCGGACGACGACGTGGGAGGAAGAGAGAAAAGTCCCCAAAACAAAAACAAAACAAAGAATGGAAACAAAAAAAAAGACGAAAAGGCAAAGAGAAAGAGTGAGGCGATACTTACAATCGACGTCATGGCTGACGCCCAGCTGTCTTGTTGCCCACTGGATATGCACGCTGACGTTGCAATCTTGACACGACGACAAGACACGCGCGCTGTCGAGGGCAACCAAGCTGTTGGAAGTGTCGAGAGTTGACAAAGTTTGAGGCGAAGAAAGTCAAAAGCTATCCAGAGCGATAAAAGACGAAAATAAGGGGAAGAGCTATGAGCTTAAAGCATTGCTAGTGCAATATGATAAAGAGTCTAAATAATATGAGATAATATTAAAAAAAAAAGAGCTCGGCGGGCGCTTTTGCTCGATCAGCACTGTCTTTCTCAACCAGGGTAAAAGCACAATTGTGAAAGAGAAGAGGAGAGAGACAAATAGAAGAGAGGAGAGAGAGAGACAATAAAGGAGAATGAAAGTGAAAAAGCTCGAAAAAGTCGGTGTGATTTCGAATGCAAACAACAACCAGTATTATAACACGAGATGGCACGTTTGGAAAGAGGTTCCGTTGCATGGAAGAATGAGGAAGGAGTGATCAGGAAGGGCTAGGGAAGGAGCGACAGAGGCTAGGATTGCGGAACCGATTGTTTGTTGGACTTGTGTTTGCTGTGTTTGCTGTGTTTGCTGTGTTTGCTGTGCTTGCTGTGCTTGCAGTGTTCCTGGATTTTTTTCATGCTTCACACCTGGCCATGCCTTCCCATTCCTTCATGCTTAGCAAAGTTCTTTCCCTCTCTATTTATTGAGGTCAAGCCAGCCAAGGTGACCTCTCTGTCCAGTAAAAAATGAAGCTAGAGTCGCTTATATTGCGACGAAGTTCGTCGTAGAAACCTGTCTCGGCTTTTGTGGAGAAGAAACCTCCCTTTTTTTTGGAAATATTCAAGTTCTCCTCTACCCTTTTTTCCCGTCGGTGTGCGCGATGTGTTTTACTTTGTTTTTTCTATTGATGGTTTTTTCTTTTCTTTTTTTTTCGGAATGCTTGTGACCGGAGGGGTATTACACATTACAGAGTGAACAGAATCTATGAGGAAATACAAAAAGCAGGACGTTACGACGTACGGTTGCGTCCCAAAAAAACCACACCGGTGAAGGGCTCGGAAAAAGGGCCCGTCGTCATTCAGAGCGGCCCGCCTGGGAGTTGGCAGGAGGCAAAGAAGCGCGAAGAAAGCATGCTAAGCACAGGTGGGAAGACCGCGTCCCAGACAGCCAAACTAGCAAGCAGAGCCCCACAGGCACACAATGCTATCGTATGGAGTATGGATACGAGTATGGATACGCACAAGCATGCTGAGGTCCGACCCACAGGTTGCCAGTGTCTGGGACGGGACGCTGAAGCGTGGCAATTCATACGATGCACGACGTACGTCGTATGTGAGTAAGAGCCCGTCCGGATGGGTTGGAGACGGGGTTGGAGGAAAGATGTGACGTCTATGGGCCGAAAACACGGCACAACAAGCTGAGGAACACATGCCGTTTCCCAATGTCAGTCGGATTCTCTTTGGTGTTGTGGCCCTTTCATTCTGCTCTCAATTCCTGTTCTTCCTTTTTTTGCCTCTTCTCCCCCTTTTCCCTTTTCCCTTTTCCTTTTCCCCTTGCGGATGCTCGGATAACGGGCCTGCAACTTTTCGTACGAGTCTCGGTTGGAGTACGTCGTATTGCAACACACAATACGACGTATTACATTATCTGTACAGACCTCTTTTTTTTTCGGAGCCAGCTAACTGGGTTCCGTTTGTTTTAGGGCCAAGTGTGGAGTTGATGCCAAACAGCCGGGAATGCCAAGCATGTTCGAGAAGGGGAGAGGCCTGGCACTCCAACAGATTAGGCCCCATGTGTGGAAAAAAAAACCCCCCAGTTCTCATAAGAAAGAGAAAGGGAACACACGCCTTGCATCTTCTCCACGAATAACGAGCAACAGGACCACAGGAGGCAACCGACGTACATAAACGAAAGACCAATTGTCTTGCTGTCACTCTGAAAAGAGAGTGGCCCGCAACGCTGGTTTGATCTTGTTTCGGTGTGTTGTCTACCGCATACAAGCGGCCGATCATCAGGCCACATTTTTTGTCTGTCCGTGCCCAGAAAGAAGCACGCCAGAAAAGAACAGCTGTCATAGGCTCCCTGGAAAGGACGAATAATACGACGTTGGCAAATGCAGTCGGAAAGTGGCATGCCCCTCAGACACTACGAGTACGAAGTAATACGATGTATCCTTACTCGGAAAGGCCTAAAGCTGTCATTACTGCCACCACGCTGTGATGCTGGACAGCATCTGTAATACAGCGCACCGGTTGTGCCGTAAAAAGACAGGCCCGAGGAAGCACACTGGCCAGCTAGCCAATACGCAACAGGGTTCTGAGACGACAAACCCCCAAAGATGTACGGAGTATTACGACGTATTACTGCGCGTGAGCACCAGTTGGCCAAGGGCGGCTGACTGCTCGGGGTTCGTTCTCCGTTCTCCCGACGATGCGAAGAATTTGTGAGAGCAAGCCGAGCACATGCTACGAGTAAGACCCTCTGCGAGAACCATGAACATCATCCGGCAGCCCGTTTTCCCGCAGCAGCAGCGGTTCGTCCCATCTTGTGCGTCCTCTGAGACGGCTGGCTGTTCTTCCAGAAGAAAAGGGGGAGGAAGGGAGAACGACAGAAACTGGGCTCTTTTTGTATGATGGCCTCGCGGTTGACCTTGTCTGCAGCAATTACCCGAAAATCAGTTTTGGCTGCATTTGTGCGATCAGACTAACCAATGGGGCGAGGGGAGTTTACGCAGAAGAAGCTGTGGAAGACGACGAATTTCGAGAACAATGAGAACTGCGGCAACTGCCCCATAATAATAGTTATTGGGGGGGGTACAGCAATCTTGTCAAACCAGTTCCATACGCACGAACTCCAAACTTGGAGAGAACCAAGCAAAATCTCGCGCTTGGGCATCCGAGCGGCAGATGTACCGTTATTTTGAAGCACCAAATGGGTACGAAGCAATGCCGTGCCTGACGGAGAAGAGAGAGACGCATGCGAGCGCCATGTTGCTGCGATCGTGATCTGCTCTTTACGATTTGGAATAACCATATTCGCACGAGTACGAGTACGACGAGTACATCCAACAAAAGCCTTCCCGGCCTTCTTAAACGAGCCATTCTTTCCCATAAGACGCTCTTGAATTGCCAAAGCCCATCGAATCGCTGCCGTCTGCTTTCTTTTGTCCTGTCACTGCCTCTCGACTTTCCTCTCTTATACTCGTAGTCATATTTTATTCGTAGTCACTGTCCGAAAAAAATGGCTTTGTTTTTCTCTCAGCATTCATTTTATCCCACACTTTGTACTTACTCTGTACATTCATCGCTATACTCGCACATGCCCAGAGTCCCAAAATAGTCACACATTCTTCCAATCCGTAATAATACTCGCCAGTGAAATGGCCATTCTCCTAATTAGATGGCAGGCCGGCCGCCTTGCCCATCAAACACGGGGTGAACCTCCCGCACGTGGCACAGAAGGCAGCCGCCGGCAGTAGTTACAGACGGCTCTCCTCTTTTTTTAAACAAATTACAACCACCTCCCCTTCGAGGTCTTGCAATATGGATTGACATAATTTTGGAATAGCAGGCCATATTGGTGCCGCTATGGGAGCGGCAGCGAGGATGGGTTGGTGACACGGGGCAACCTTTTTTCTTCATCGAGACAGCCTTGTGCTAAAAGCCTGCGGATGAAGAACGGGAGCTCCCCTCTTTCTTCTCCTTATTTTTTTTCAATACAAAATCAATATACCGGACGGATGTCCTCCGAGCGGGTCAATCTGAAAAGGGAGGCTCACAAGCCACTCTTCCCAAAGCATATTAATACCATGCGCAAAAAAAATAAATAAAAAAATAGAAAAAAAGAATATACTCGTACAGACGAGAGCAGAATAGACAGTCATATAGTAAAAGCACAGAGGCAGAACAAACCAGTGATCGTGGCGGAACACAAAAGTGATGAATGAAAACATACAAACTATCGGGTCTCCCCAATGACGACGCTGCTATGCACATGGGCGTGGTATCAAAGAAGACAAAATAAAAAGAGATCTTTTCAATCCATAAAATGTAGGCGAGCAGAAAAAAGACAAAGCAAAACAAAGCAAAACAAAACCACAAAAAGGTCACCCTCGCTATGCCCTCCTCCTGACTGTGTATTATTGCTGCCTGCAACTGTCGTAAAAAAAAGAAATCTTGATCCGCTGAACATGTAGGAAATACCAAAAATAAAAAAAAAAAAAAAGAAGGGGGAAAACAAGCAGTCTTACCAAGACCGAAAACCCTCCCAAACAGCATTGCGCCAGGCAACGAGATTACAGGAACGAAATAGGGAAGACTGCAACAAGCTGCTTGCCCCGACGGACGCTAGATCTTGTCCATGAACAAGTCTATTTCCTGCCGCTTCGCTGCCGGCTGCCCGTCGTCTGCGTCTCCTCCCAGACCATCGTCGGTGTCGTCGTCGTCGTCGTCGTCGTCGACGTCGACATCATCAAACACAGCGTTGTCTCCATAGCTGCTGCTGCTGTTGCCCATTCTGTTTCTGTGGTTGCTGTCATCCTCGCCGTCGTCGCCGTCGTCGGATATGCCGTACTTGTCCTGCCAGAGCTTGCGCATCACCTGGTAGATGAACAGGTACTGCGCTTCAGCCTGGACCATGGAGCGCCGCTGCTCGCGTAGCTGGTTGACTGTGTTGAAAATGACGTCGTCGTCGTCATCGCCGTCGTCGTTGTCGTCCATGCAGTCGCCTTGGTCGACATCGTCGCTGCCAGCCGCCCCACCACTGTCTGCGGCTGCTTTCTTGCCACGGCCGCGGCTGCCTTCCAGCGCGCCATCCTCCAGCTCGCGCATCAGGTGCTCCAGCGCGATAAAGGTGCCCGACCGGCCGACGCCGGCGCTGCAATGCACAATGCGCGGGTTGTCCGGGCCGGCATTGCGCTCGGCCGACAGGCGCATCAGGCCAAAGAAGCTGTCAAGGTCCTCCATAGCCGGCACGCCAAAGTCTGGCCACCGCTTGTACAGAAAGTGGTAGATAATGCGCTCGTCCTCACAGCCGTCGTTGTCAGCAGCTGCTGCGGCAGATGTGGAGGCGGCATCGGTGGCGTCTGAGCTGCTCTTGTCCTCCCTTTCATCCATCTCCTCCTTGGCCGGCTCCTCTGTCGACAGCGACTTGATCTCTGTTGTCTGGCTGTCTTCGCCGGGCGTGCCGTTGGCCGGCGGCAATCGCACATCGCTGCTAGTCTCCTCCGCCATAGTGGCATCTGCTCCCGTTGCTGCCGTTTCTGCCGTTTCTGCCGTTGCTGGCTGCGGTCTCGGGCGGCGCTTTACGCGCATAACCAGGCGGCGCAGCTCAATGGCATCGCCGTACTCTGTCGGCTCAATGGCGTCGCAGCGCACGGTGGCGTGGAAGCCGTCGCCAAACTCGTCGGTTTCGTTGATCAGCAGCGGCGGCTCGTCCGGTCGGCGGGGGAAATAGGGATAGCACTTTTCCACGTTGGCATCGTGGGTTTCGGTCAGCATGACAATGACGGCGGGCGAGCGCAGCTGCTCGTAGACCATTCGCCAGACGTGGTCCACGGAGGCGCGTTTGGGGCCTTGCATGGCGATGTAGCGGTCGGGCGGCCGGGCGGCAGGCTGGGCGCGAGGCTGGGCATCCGGCGTCTCTGTCGTCTTGGCCGTGGACGACGTCGCCGCGGCATTGGAGTTGAGCACAATGGGCGAGGCGTTGATATAGTCGGTGTGGCCCCGGGGCACGCGCAGACGCACCCGGTTCTTGTCCCACGGCTGGATGTTCAGGTAGCGGTCCAGTGTTCGCAGATGTCTGCCGGTCACGCGAGCCCACGGCCCGTTGGGTGCGACATTGGCGCTCTGCAGACGGGCACGCTCGCGCCAGACGAGCTCATGGAACCTGTAGCGGATTTCTAGTCTGGTCAGAGAGAGGAAAGAGGATAGAGAGAGAGAGAGAGAGAGAATGAGAGAGAGTGAGAGTGAGAGAGAGAGAGTGTGTGTGTGTGTTTGAGAGTCCTAGAACTTGAAAGACCTACCCTGGTTGGAAAGTCGTAAATACTTGGGCATGCGCGGCCCCTGCCGGCTGGCCCGGCGTTTTGGGGACTTGGACAGCTCGCTGCGTGTCTGCTGCGCTTGTCTGCCAGTGGTGGCCACGCCCAGCGAAAACGACGGCGGCGTGCTGCCGTTGGCCGACTTCGGTAGGGATATGCCCTGCAGCTGTTTGTTGAGCGCGGCGGTCGGCGAGCGAGGCAGAGCCGTGGTAGTGTCGATAGTAGAGGCTGGGCTGGCGTGGATGGCATGGCCGGCGTGGCCGACGGGACTAGACGTCGGGGATGCGCGTGAGCGCTTCGTTGACGAGCGCAGAAAGTCGCGGAAAGAAGAGCGAGATGAAGGCGGCGAAGAGGCTTCTATTTGCTGCTGCTGCTGCTGCTGCTGCTCTCGACGCAAAAATCGATGCTGCTGCTGCGGCTGCTGCTGCCAGGGCCTGGGCATCTGGTTCTGCTGCTGCGATGATGGCGGCCGGTATCTGAGAAACGAAGAGCTCGAGGACGTCGGCGGGACGGCAGAGTCGCCGCTGTTGGTATCGCTCGTGCTTGCCATCGCAGCCGACACTGAAGCAGTCTGCGAGCCCGTTGCTGCCGATGTTGTCGTCTCTGTCGTCGTCGCCATAGCAGGAGCTGGAGCAGGATCTGACGCTGAAGGCGGTGCTGTTGCTGGTGCTGCTGTTGCTGGTGCTGCTGTTGCTGGTGCTGCTGTCGCCGGTGCTGCTGTTGTCGCGACTGCTTCGAGAGGCGCAACAGCCGTCTTCTTATGTCGTCGAAACCGGGAAAGGCGATCCATGGCTGGGCGGCCTGAGAGGAGGGAACGGAACCGGCGCAGAGCCACGATAAAATGCGAGGCAAAGCAAACAACGACTTGGCGCTGCTTTGGTTGTGTTGGCCCCTGGCTCCCCTCCCCAACGAACTCTAACGGCGAAAAATAGGCGCGAACACTTGGACTTCTTTTTTTGGTGCCAAATGGGGGGGTAAAGAAAAGGGTGAAACAGAAAACAAATCTGTGCAGGCAACTGATTTGTGCAGGCAACTGATTTGTGCAGGCAATTGATCTGAAAGAGAAAAAGAACAAATTAGAAATTTCTCGGTCGTGAAAGTAAGCAATGGGGGTGCGGTGTCAGAAACAGAAACACACCTCCCCTTGGCACCGTTTTTCGATTGGGTGTTTTTTTTTTTTTTTCCCCTCGTTCGTCCTTTTTTGGGGGGGGGGTGTGACTGAACTATGAAGGATCAGCGCCTGCAGTTCAGTGGACGGCCGAAAGGTGATGTCTGCAGCCTTTCCTGACATCACTGAGTGGGGTTGGCCAGCGCTAAGCGCCACCCCTATGCCGCCCGTCTTTGCCGCTGTGATAATTTGCAGATATCACCTGTTGGGCGCCTATGGGACGATGACGTATGGAAAGTCTTGTTGCCTTTTAGCCACGACCGGTTTACGGGAGTGTTTATTCCTCGAGTCTGAAGATCATTTGGGGGGGTTTTTTTCTGCAGCGCCACCAGTCGTTGCCTGGTATTACGCCCCAAAGTGTGTGCTGGACAGCTTCTTCGAGGAAGGCGCCCCTCAACGCATCTGCCATGTCCTCGGTCTGAGTGCCGGACGGCCGAATGCGAGCTTCTCTCTAGGGCTGCATTAGGAAGGAAAGCTTGGCCAGACAAGCTTCTGGCCCACCAACATGAAGGGCGCCGCCGGGTCTGGCTAGGTCCTCTGCACGTGCGCTAGGACTGCTTTCTGGATCGCGTTCAGGCCTGACTCGAAATGTTTGAATGTGCCATGTATTGCATCCAAAGCCGTCGAGAGAACAGCCGTCCGAATGCAATTTGGCGGAGCGGTGTTGTATGAATCTTTCTTGTTTTCTTGAGGAGACTTGTCAACCAGTTTGCTGATCTGCCAGTCTCTGTGCCATATTCTACTCGTACATTGAAAAAAATAAAAATATAAAATAAAATAAAGCGGCGGCACGGACAGTTGCGCCTCACAAAATGTAGACAAACATTAAAGCAAGAGATAGACTCGCAATTCTGTGCGGCACCTGTGACCGGGCACCAGATTCCACGCGTCTGAGAAAAGAAGAGAGAAAGAACAAGAAGGACAACGTGGCCCAAAGCTGACCCAGCTGTGCCAGCACTTTGTTATCGTTTTCTTTGGCAAAACAAAGCGAGCAGAGAGACTTTTCCTTTCACTAGAAGCCGCTATCAACAGGGCGGCGCAGCTGTCGAGACGATTGCACAGGCAAACAAAACACCAAACGCCACTTCTTCAGCTTTCACACCGCCGAACACGCCACTTCTTCAGCTTTCATACCGCCGAATACACGCCCGAAACAAGCCTCCCACACACCACCCGCTGCTCCATGGAGACCTTGCGGCCTTTGCCATCGCCGCCCAGGCGCACTGTGGCGCGAGGGGTGATAGCCAGCCGTTCCCGCATCGTGTCCAAAGCCGGGGCCGCCGCCGACGACGCTCGGTCCAGCGGCGCTATGTGCACCGGCTCAGCCACGTTGTTCCGCTTGCCCGTGCCCAGCTGGTAGAACTCGTTGCCGCCCCACCAGAGCACGTCGGCGCCCCAGCTGAGATCCCGGGCCGTCACCTGCGTGGCATTGCCCAGCACGGCGCTTGCATGGGTTGCGCCCACGGCCAGGCTGGCCACGCGGATCGGCACTGTCCGGCCGGCTGCCTCGCTGTACTCGACTAGACCCGAGAGCGCCCTGACCCTGCTGGGCCCGCCCGTCGTGATGTGCGTCCACTTGCCCGTCCCCAGACTGCCGTACAGGCCCGACCCACACGCCCACGTATCAGCTGTCACGGCCGGCGCTCCCGTCTTTGCCAGCGTTGCTCCTGCTGCCCCTGCTGCTGCTGCCCCTGCTGCTGGCCCTTGCGCAGCCTCGGCGTCCACCATGAAGAACGAGTTGGCACCGCCTGCCGCAATAGCCGTCACAGCCACGCGCGGCGGCGGCGGCGGCGGCCGTTGTCCTGGTATGTAGCTGCCGGCAGAGCCACCATTGCTGCCGGCAGAGCCACCATTGCTGTCGGCATAGAGCTTCGCAATCGGCACCTCGACCGGGGCATCCGTCGACGGGAACGCAGGCGTGGCGGGTATGCCCAGCTGGCCGGCCGTGTTGTCGCCAAAGGCAAAGACACGGCCATCGCGCGACCGAACGAGCGAGTGGTAGTCGCCGGCCGCAATCTGTGCTGCGGCAACGCCCCGCAGGCCCGGCACCTCGCGCGGCTGGTCGATGGGCTCGCCCGCCGGGCGCGTCTGCCATGTCAGGCCCGGCACGCCCAGCTGCCCGCGCGACGGAAACGATTCGGAGCTGGCCACGGCCGAAAACACCCGTCCCCGCGACGTCAGCAGCAGGCAGTGCTCTCGCCCGCTGCGCACATCCACCACGCGCTCACCCCAGCCGAGGCCGCGAGGCACTATGGTCCGGTATTGCAGCGCGGTGTTGGCCGGGGCCAGCGGCCGCCACAGCAGGCGTTGCCACCAAGACGTGGGACTTGGAGAAGGTGCGCCTGGTGCTGCCGGTGCTGGTGCTGTACCCCCCGTTGCTGGCCGTTGCTGGTCTGCCTGCGCAATGGGCAGAGAGTAGAGGGTGCCGCCGGCTGACAGGGCAAGGATGCGGTCCCGCGAGACGGCCACTTTGGAGATGTTGCGGCCTGTGAGCGTGGCCACTGGGTTCGCTGTCGCCGGTGTCGCCGGTGTCGCCGGTGTCACCGTTGTCGTCGTCGCCGCCGTCGTCGCCGCCGCCTTTGCAGGGGTGGTTGGCTTTGATTTGGTGGCCTGAGGCACATCGTGGCCCCAGAATGCACTGCCCCACTGGTAAACGTCGCCGGTCTCCGTCACGGCAACACCGACGTCGCGGTCCAGATGCAGATCGCGAAGAAGCTGGCCGTCAAAGAAGCTGATGCGACGAGGCTCCTTGATCACGGCGTCCGGCGAGTCGGGCGCCACCACGCGGCCGGCATTCGATCCCCATGCATACACGCCGGGCCTGCGCAGGTTGTCCATGATCTGCCGGTGCCGTGAGCTCAGCTCTTCACGGTACGTCTCCGCAGCCTTGGCCCCGGCCTCGCTCCCACTCCCGCTCCCCAATGCGCTTCCTGCTGCCTCTTGCTGTTGCTGTCCCTTTCCCTCTCGACGTGGCGACTGCTCAAACTCGAGCTCGGCTTTGGGGATGATCACGTTGGGCGGTGGCCGCGCCGACGCTGGCCGCGAAGAACTCGCCGTCATTGCGTAGTAGGCCACGCCCGCCGTGGCGGCGACCGAGAACACGCCCAGATACCGGCCAAAGACGCCGCGTCGCCCCCCACGCCGCCGCCGCCCGTCCAGGCGGCGGATCGGCGTGCCATTGCTGGCCCGTCGCACAAGCTGGTTGTCTATGGGAACAAGTCGGCGGCGCGTCGACAATCTCGGCGCACCACGCGTCGCCGTTCGCAGCGACATTGATGCAAACCAAAGCTGTTTCAACACAGGTTTCACACACACGACATAAAATTGCGTTTGGATCGTCGGGATGTTGCTGGTTGAGAGGGGGGCTCTTTAGCTTTTTCAGCGAGTGGGAGGTTTTAATGGGTCCATTATTTCGAGGGGGGCTGACCACAAATTTAGAAGCCTTCTGATTTGATGGCCTGTCCCCGACTGCTTCTAGGGTCCGTTCTCTGCTGCTTTGTGTAAGGGATCCCATAATTTGTATGACGTACTTGCAAATTTTTGATCAACCTGACACTGAACCTGGAGCTCAGGCAAAGCAATTGCCATGTTGTAAGAGAAGCAGTCCCTTAATTGCTTTGGGGTCTGTTTGGGAGACGCCAGGTCTTTTTTTCTCGGATCTGAGGCGAGTGCTATGGGAAAACGGACGGGAAAAAAGATGAAAGAAACCAAGATCAGAGAACGAGAAAAGCACATTGCGTTTTGTATCGTGTGAGAAATATACTCGTAAGAGGTTTTACACTATTCCCCAAGGTAGTAATAGATTTTACGAGTAAGGATATTACGATGTACGACGTACTGACTCGTGCCTTCCGTGCTTCAGCTGGCTGCTTCAATGGATGCCCAAAACGGCAAGAGCCACTATTACACCGCTAGAACAGCACCCCGAGCCCAGCCCCGTCGGCGTTTAGAGCAGCGCTGAACTTGTCGCGCAAGCCCCCCTGTGGAGCTCAAAAAAGACAACACGAACAAAGTTGAGGTTGCAGCAAATCATAGACTTCTTCATCACTGCCAGAGCACCCCCCACAACACACTCCCGCAGACCCAGTCCACTCGACTGCCTGTCACCCCTTCTTGTTTGCTATGCGAGCAGGCTCGACTGTGTAAACGCTCGCGATGTACGAGGACGCCTGGTATATTGTGCCGGAGCTGCAGAGAGGACAGAGCGGCGGCGGTTCTGGGCATCGGCGACGAGAATCGCTGCTACAGCAGCCCAATGTATGTTTCTGCGATCTCTGGTGTTTTTTTTTTTCCTTTCTATTTCTCTTTCTTTCTCTTTCTTTCTCTCTTCCTGTGCTAATGACATGGTGGTGCAGGGAGCCGACCGATCGGCTACCACGGTCGAGCCCTTGGAAGACTTGCTGGAGGACGAGCCCGACGAGGACGCCGACGAGGACCTGCGCCAAGCTCGGGCAGCCGGGCTGGTCCGGCGAGTCCGATCGTTTTCAGAGCTCGAGGGGCCTGGGCTGCGGATACGGTGGACGACGACAGCACCAGCAGCGGCTGTGGCCGCAGCCACAGCGAAATCGACAGCAAAAGCAGACTCCGCCGCCGAGACGACCGACTGGGCGAGGCGCCGGCCGTCGAAGACAAGAACGGCGAAAGCGTCGGCGGCAAAGAGAAAGGCGACCCGGACGCTCGATGCGCTGGCCATTGAGGACGTGGCGGTCAAGACGGGCGGCGCGGTGGCCTGGTACAGGCAACAAGAGGCGCCGGTTCTTCTCGACGCCTTTGATGACGACCTGGCTGAGGCAGGCCAGCATGACTTTTTGTACGTCCGGGCATGTGGAGAGCTTGGAAATAAGGGGAAGGAGAAGAATAGAGAGAGAAAAAAAGGACGAAAAAAAGGCAGAAGAGTAAGCCAATGCTGACTAGAAAGAATATACCGCGACCAGCTGGAGCTGACAGAGCGACACCTTGGACGGCTGGTGGACGACGCCGATGCGGCTCTGCGGCTGCTGGGCTCGTTGGCAGACTCATTTCGGCAGGTCGAGGAACAGACGGCGTCGTTTCAGGCGCAGTGCAACGACCTGCTGCTGGAGCAGCGCCGGCTGCAGACGCTGGCCGACGAGGTTGGAACCGATCTGCACTACTATGCCTACCTGGACAACGCCACGCGCCGGCTCAACGCCCCCGGAGCCAGCCGGCTTGTGGACGATCCCGACTTTCCCACGATCCTGACAACGCTGGATGCCTGCATTGTGTTTATGTCAGAGCATGTACGTTGGCGCCAGTTCTTTTTGTCCTCCCGCCTCTTTTTTTTCCGTCTTTCCACCTCCTCTGTTTCTACCTGTCTCCCGGCTCGCTTTCTGCTGACACATGTACATGCAGCCGACGTATCGCGATGCCGAAACATATCTGGCGCGCTACCAGTCGCTGCTGACCAAGGCGCTGCACCTGCTGGAGGTGGGCTTCAATAGCCACCTGGAGAAGATCTCGGCGGAGCTGGCGAAGCAGATTGCGGCGACGCAGTCGGAGTCTGCGCGGTACGCGCTGGCGTTTGGGCGGTTTGAGGAGCAGCTGGTGGAGCGGTCGAACGCGCTGGTGCCCAACGTGCGGCGGGTGGTGGGCCGGGCGTACGACGGACTCGGGCAGGCGCTGGCGGGGGAGCCGAGCTTTGACATTTACGTCAACACGGCCAACAGCCTCTTCCGGGCGTACATGGGGTGGCGGGACCAGAACGTGCGGGCGATTGCGCACAAGGAGCTGGAGGCGTTCCGCAGCGAGGCCAAGAGCGGGTCGGTGGAGACGGCGTCGCGCAGCTTCGTCAAGCAGAGCTTTGAGCGGTCGTGCCACGAGCTGTATCTGTTTGCCAAGGTGTTTGCCGTCGATCCGCAGTACAGCGCGAGCGCCGACTCGGCCTTTGCCGTGCTGCGGGCGCAGCGCGGCGACCTGCTCAACGGCGTCACGCTGGCGCCGATTGCCACACACCTGCAGGCGGCGCTGGCGGCGGCAAACGACCTGGATGCCGTCTGCAGTGTCGTTGGCTGGGTCAAGCACGAGTACCTGCTGTGGGACTACGATGACGAAGACGGCGGCGAGGGCGACGACGACGACGACGACGATGATGACGACGACAGCGACGTCGGCCACGACGGCCACGACGGCCACGACGGCCACGACGGCCACGACGAGGACGATGTCGAAAACGGCAACAATCGAGATGGCGGCAAGGATGCCGGACACGCGCGGGGGCGCAGCGCCAAATCGACAGCCGCGGCCTTTGCCGCACACAGCCGGCAGCTTGCGGCGCGGCTGCTGGCGGAGCATCTTTGGGTGTTTACGGACGCCCTGTTCGAGGCAGAGGTGGCCAAGACGATCACCAAGGCGGCAGTGGTGCCGGACCAGCTCAAGATTGTGCCGGCGGCTGCGGGCGCGCCGGCCGGGTCCAGTGCGTATCCGCCTGTGCGGCGGGCGCTGGAGCTGCTCGTCATGTTCGACCAGGCCATGCCGAAGGAGCGCTGTGTAAGTGGGGGGGAGAGGAAGGGCCAACTCTAAAAGAGAAAACTTTGAGAAAATCTGTTTGTGTTTTGAGGCTAATCCTTCAAAATAGCAGCGCAACAGCCCAGTGGTCTTTAAGATTGTCAAGGAGACGATTTCGGCGTTGCAGCGGGCGGAGGCGCGCATCAAGTCGGGCCGCAGCACCGGCACGGACGCGGACCTGTTCATGCTCAAAAACCTGCTGGTGCTCAAGAACGAGCTGCTGTCGCTGGAGATTGGCGACATCCGCAGCAGCGCGGGCACGGCGGGAATGCAGCACTTTGGGCAGATCTGGGACGCGCTGAGCCTGGCACAGAACCTCGTCGGCTACTTTAGCCATTTCATTCCGGGAACGTCGCTGTGGGCACGGGCAACGGGAGGAGGTGGTGGCGGCGGAGGAGGAGGAGGAGGGGGGGCGACAGCCGCCGCAGCGGGGCCGGGGCCGGGGCTGGGGCCGAAGACGGTGGCGGCGTCGGCAGTTTCGGCAGCTGCAAATAAGTGGGCGGCGCTCGGAGGGGGCGGCGTGGATGCTGGGGACAGCAGCGGCAGCACCAGCGGACAGCAGCAGGACGTCAACGAGCAGCTGGACGAGGCGCTGCGGAAGTGCATCAACAGCTTTACGCAGCGCTGGGGCAAGGTGATGTACGAGGCGACGGCGGCAGCGGCCACGACAGCAGCGTCGGCGCGCAGCAAGCTCACGGGCCGGAACCTGGCGAAGCTGGAGCGCGAGCTGGACGAGCTGCTCCAGACGGCGTTTAGCCAGCAGCCAGAAGTGATTGCCAAGCTCAAGGAGGCCATCCAGCTGCAGGTGCAGGCGCAGGGCGAGCAGAAAGGCAGCAAGATCAGCCGGGTGTGAGTCGGGATGGCAAGTCGACTCTGTAGAATGGATGAGGAAAATGCAAGGCAGCGTGGAGAGAATGGATGAAAATGCATGGCAGCGTGGAGAGAATGAGGAAAATGCTTGGCTATATTAATAGTGAAACTTTCCATATATGAAAAGAACAGGTTTTGGGGCGCTGCTGTGTGTGTGTATGCCCAACAGTACGGACTCTGTCGGGTGAGGGACTCTGTATGTGATTGTCTTCTAGTATTACTCTGGCGAGGTAAACAGCGAGTTCTCTTTGCACCTCTATGGAGTGTTATCTGTATCCATAATACGACGTAAAGGCCTGTACGGAGTACTGGTATGATCGATGCCCCGTAAGAATCATCGAAGGCCTTATGTAATACACGAGCGTTTGATAGCGAAGGCTCTTGCCATGTTGTCACTCAGGGTTCAGCGCCGATGGCCGCTTTCCTACCAGCAAGCACGCCATCTTGAAATCGTGGTGGGGCACTGGCTCCCGGTTTCTCATTGGTCAATGCAGCTTTTGGGTCCGTCAACGGCAGCTGCGAGGCTAGCTGGCGGGTGCAAGAACTGCCGCCTGCACTTACCCTATCAGTGCGAAGATAAAGAGGAGGGGACTTTTTAACCTTTTTTTTTTGTTTTTCTCTTCCAACCGGCGAAAATCAGTGATTCCGTACCGGCGAGACCTCGAACCCCGATCCAAACTGCTGCCGACACGTTTTCGATCCTGTTTTGTGTGCCTCGGCGTTTTTGCTGTTAGATTGCGAGGGAACTTTGGCAACTGCTGGTCTGGTCGACGAGCAGGGTTGGCTGGCATCGTTCGCTTGGGCAGACCTGCACAGGCCGGAAGCACAGCAGACGACGCAGGCGACGACGAGGCCGGGCAACGATGGCCGGCGATGCGGCTGAGGGCAGCGCGGTGCAGACGGCGAAGGACCTATTTGCAGGGGCGGCCGGCGGTGTGGCGCAGGTGCTTTTAGGTAAGGGATGGTGGTGGGTGTGTTTGGGTTGTGTGTTGACGTGATTGCTTTGGGTGTGTGTTGAAGTTGCTTTGGGTTGTGTATTAAAGTGATTGCTTGGTGTGTGTGTTGAAGTTGCTTTGAGGTTGTTGTCTGCTTGTGCTTGTGCGATGTCTTTGCGGCTGCTAGTGCTGTGGATTTGTTGGTGGTCGTCCTTCGGCTGTCGTATGTTGGTTGTTGTCTTCTGTCTTTGTTTGCTATCTTCTGTCTTCGTCTTTTGTCGGTTGTTGCTTTCGGCTTCTCCTTTTTGGCTCGCTAACCCTACCCAGGCCAGCCATTCGACATTGTCAAGGTGCGGCTGCAGACGACGACGGCGTACCCGTCGGCGCTGGGGGCGGCGGCGGCGATCTGGCGCAACGAGGGCGCGCTGGCGTTCTACAAGGGCACGCTGACGCCGCTGCTGGGGATTGGGGCGTGCGTGTCGGTGCAGTTTGGGGCCTTCCACCAGGCGCGGCGGTGGTTTGAGGCGCGCAACACGCGCGATCGCGGGCGGGCGGAGCTGACGTACGGCGAGTACTATGCGGCGGGGGCGTTTGCCGGGGTGGCCAACTCGGTGCTGTCGGGGCCGATTGAGCACGTGCGGATCCGGCTGCAGACGCAGCCGCACGGGGCTGGGCGGCTGTATCGCGGGCCGCTGGACTGCGTGCGGCAGCTGACGGCGGCCGGCCACGGCGGCGTCGCGCACGGCCTTTTTCGCGGCCAGGCCGTGACGGTGTGGCGCGAGGCGCAGGCCTACGGCGTCTGGTTCCTGACCTTTGAGTGGCTGATGAACGCGGACGCGGCGCGCAACGGCGTCGAGCGCAGCCAGGTGCCGGCCTACAAGGTGGCGCTGTACGGCGGCCTGGCCGGCGAGGCTCTCTGGCTGGCCTCGTATCCCTTTGACATTGTCAAGAGCAAGATGCAGACCGACGCGCTGGCGCCCGAGGCCCGCCGCTACCGCTCCATGCGAGACTGCTTTGCCCAGACCTGGCGCGCCGACGGCATGCGCGGCTTCTGGCGCGGCTTGGGCCCCACGCTGCTAAGGGCCATGCCCGTCAGCGCCGGCACCTTTGCTGTGGTCGAGGCCACGATGCGGGCGATCAATTAGGTGGGGGGGAACAGCTGGGAGGACGAGTGGAGGAGATGATGTGGGCGGAACAGCTGAGAGGACGAACGAGGTGAAGACGAGCGAGGTGAAGACGAGCGAGGTGAAGACGAACGAGGTGAAGACGAACGAGGTGAAGACGAACGAGGTGAAGACGAACGAGGTGAAGACGAACGAGGTGAAGACGAGCAAGGTGAAGACGAACGAGAGAATGCAAAGACATGAGGTAATGGGATGGAAGATGGACTACAGAAGAGCTGTAGGTAGAACTGCGAACTGGGTTTTATGTTTTTATGTTTTAGACGGGCCTGACGTGAGGACAGGCCTGACGTGAGGACAGGGCCTGCGTCGTTCTGAATCTATTCTGTCCACTGTTCCTCTTAGGTCCCAATCGTGTCTTATTAGTTGCACTCTGCTTTTCATCTGTCTCCCCCACCGCCCTGGCAGCCCGCCAACCTGTTTCCATTATTCGCCCACCTGTCCATTATTCGCCCACCTGTCCATTATTCGCCCACCTTCTCCGTGTCTCACGCTCTGTTCTCGACGCGTCGCCGCAGAATCAGCCGAGCATTGGCCGGCGACAGCGTGGCCAGGCCCAGCTCGTGCAGCAGCTGCTTGGCCACGGTGTTGTCGGTGAAGACGCGGTCGGTGGCCGTCTGCAGCGAGACGAGGGGCGGCTGCGTGCCCTCTGGCGCCGCCGCCGCCGCCGCCGCCGGCACACTGGGCAGATTCAGCAGCTGCACGGCCTCGCGCAGACCGTCGAGCGCGGCCGAGCCGCCCGGCACGGCCTGGTCGACGACGGCGGCCAGGGCGGCCAGGTCGCGGGCAAACTGGGCGGCGCCCAGCGCGGTGAAGCTCTGGGCCATCAGGACGTCGCCCCACAGCAGATCCTGCAGCTTCTCCATGGCGCCGCGCACGACGCGGCGCAGGGCGGCCGAGCCGAGAGCGCGCGCCAGAAAGGCCAAATTGCGCTGCACGATGCGCAGGGGCTCGTCCAGCTCGGGCGTGATGGCCAGGTCGGCTGGGTTGCTGCCATGGCCGCTGCTGTCGCGGCTGCCTCCACTGCCGCCACTGCCACCACTGCCGCCACTGCCGTCGCCACTGCCGTCGCCATTGACGTCGTCGTCGTCGTCGCTGTCTTGGGCTACCGTGGTCCACTGCAGCCGCAGGACGTAGGCCCGAAAGGCCTTTCGATGCGACTCGGCCAGCGCAGCCACCAAGAACTCCTGGGCCGTCTGACGCCGCAGGCTAAAGGCCTGGATGGTCTCGTCGAACAGGCTGCTGTCGCTGGGGGTGGCAGTGGCAGTGGCGGTGTCGGTTCCGTTGCTGGCACCGTGGCTGCTGTTGTTGTCCTTGCGCACGTGATCAAACGTCGAGGCGCTGCCATCGGCGGCCTTGGCGCGCGCGTCCAGCTCGTCGGACAAGAGGACAAAAAACTATTGAGTCAGACCGAGCAGCAGACAAAAACTCTCTCTCTTTCTCCCTCTCTCTGTCCTACGCAGCACACCTCCCTATCTCTCTCTCCTCACCTCTTCGTCTGCCCACTCGTGCAGCGTGTTGACGACGTGGTCGGCGCTGCAGTAGACGCGGCACAGCGTCTCGAGGGCGCCGGTGCCCTCGAGGGCGGCCCGCTGCTCGCGCGTGACGCCGTGCAGCGTGCGGCCGACGGTGGAGGTCATGGCGTAGTAGGCCTCGAGCGAGCCGCGCAGGCGGTCGTGGAAGGCGTCCAGCACGGTGATCTGGATGTCGATGAGGAAGCGCAGCCGGTGGGCAAAGCGCCGCACGCGGCGGTACTGGGCCGTGACCGTGCGCAGCAGGTCCATGACGCGCACCGCTGCCAGCGTCGGTTTTGTGCGCTGGCGCCGGGGCCGCCGGCCGGCGCGGTGCCGGGCCGAGGCCGACGAGCCGGTGCGGCCGGTGCGGCCGGGCCGGCCGCCGAGGCCAAAGTCGCCGGCGTCGCCAGAGTCGCCAGAGTCGTCAGAGTTGCCAGCGTCGCGAGAGTTGCCAGCGCTGCCGGCCGTCGCCCCGTCCTCGTCCCCCCAGTAGTCGTAGTCGATGGCGCGGGCGTCTGGGCCGGCGGCCTCGACAATGTCGTGGTAGCGAGCCAGGGCCCAGTCCTTTTCGCTCTGCAGCCAGCGGCCGAAATGGCGGTCCAGCACGCCGGCGGCCAGCCCCGGCCACGCCGCTGGCGACGCACAGCCGCCGTCGAAGCCAAAGCGCAGGCGCAGCGCCTCGTCGAATTCGTGCACCTGCACCACGAGGCTGCTGAGGAAGGACTGCGTCACGTGATGCGCGTGCTGCGCGGGCGGCGGCGCCAGCGGCGGCTGTCCAGGCTCGTGCTGGTGCTGGTGGTGCTGGTGGTGCTGGCGCTGCATGGTCTCCTGCAGGTCCAGCTGCTGTATCGCGTAGGCCGCCGTCTGCTCGACTTTCTCGCGCATGACGGGAAGCATGGCGGCCACCAGCGCACAGGCGGGGTCGGTGTAGAGAGTGGTTGTGGTTGTGGTTGTGGTTGTGGGTGTGGTCACCACATCGCCGCCAAAGCGCTCGGCCAGCACGTCGGCAAAGCTGTCGCGCAGAAAGCCGGCCCAGGCCTCGATGCGGTCGAGAAACCAGGGAAAACAGACGAGGCCGATCTGCCGCGGGTCGCTGGTTTTGCGGTCGCTGAGAAAGTGGAAGCGGAACTCCTTGACAAAGATCTCGGCCATGGCGTCGACGGGCAGCAGAGCGGGGGGTGTGTCGCCAGAGACAGTCCCGGCAGCCCCGGCAGCCCCCGCCGTCCCGGCATCCTCTCCCCCGGCCGCCAGCCGCTCCTGGATCTCGGGCGCCTGCAAATCGACCAGCTGGGCAAACGCGTCGCGCCAGGACTCGTCGGCGCGCACGGCCGGGTCGACGGCGACGGGCCAGCCGCGCTGGGCCAGCAGGGCATCAAAGTCGCGCCGCAGCGTCGCGTGCACGTCGGCCCAGAGCCCGTCGGCCACGGCGGCCACATGAGCGGCCAAATGCGCAGCCGCGCCGTCGGCCGCCGCCCGCCGCGCCGCCACCTCCGCCGCCAGCCGCCGCAGCTGCGCGTACGGCGCCGCCGCCGCTGCCGGCCGCGCCCGCCCGGCCTTTGCCAGCGACGCCACGTCATCCAGCAGCTGCAGATAGTCGTGCGCCATCGCCACTCGCTGTCGCTGCTGCAGCGGCCGCTCCAGCCGCCGCACCACCGCCTCTGGCCCGTCCGTCCCCTCCACCCGCGCCAGCCGCTCGCCAATCCGCGCCTCCAGCTCGCGGAACTCTGCCACCTCCTCCTGCAGCGCCGCCGCCGCCGCCGCCTCCGCTTCTGCGGCCGCCGCCACCGCCGCTGCCGCCTCGTCCAGCTGCCGCTGCAGCTGCGCCCGCTGCCCCGCCACCCGCCCCAGCAGCGCCCCCAGCGCCTCCTCCTCCACGTCCGCCGCCGTCTGCAGCTTGTCGTCCAGATAGTCCTCCAGCCGCCCGTCCACCTCGCCAAACGGGAACGCCACCATGCTGTGGGCGGCCGACGTTTCCGCCATTTTTTTTTTCGATGCGAGCGGTAGGGGTTGCTGCGAATCGCAGCAATCCCAATGCGCCACAAAACCCTGCCTGTCCTATATGTGATGCACACGTCCGCGTCCGTACAGCATCGCACTGGGCAGCCCTGCGTTGCGGGGTGGTCGTCGTCGAGAGCAGGCAGATGAAGTTGTGTTTTGAGGAGCCACGTTGGCGTAGCGAGCTTAGCAGTTGATCACTGTAGAAGAGTTTAATCTTCGCTAAGAGCTTCTTATTGGTTAATCTTCGCTGTCTTATCGGTTACAATAATATGCCTATACCCGTGCACCGCCTCATGCTGACAAAGGCGCCACCTCCATCGCATCCAGGCCCAACGCCATCGCAACTACACGCCGCCGTCCAGAAACAATACTACAGAGAGGGAAAACAGGCAGCAAAATAGCTAGGTCTCTGTCCAGCTGACTGCTCTCACTGTCCAGCTGACTGCTCTCACTGTCCAGAACTGCTCTCACTGTCCAGAACTGCTCTCACTGTCCAGCTAACTGCTCTCACTGTCCAGCTATCCGCTCTCTAGCTGTCCAGCTCTCCAGCTCTCCAGCTCCAGGTTCGCTTGTCTGCTCAGTTCTTCGGCCACCAGCGACCCTCCCGCTCACTCCTTGGCTACGCAGCAACCCCACCTACTTGCGGAACGTGGCCGACTTCCCAGTCTTCTCAAAGTGCATTCGCCGCGCCGCCTTGGGGCCGTCTTCTGCCTTGGCTCCGTACGGATTGAAAATGTTCTTCTTGCCGGCCTTGTTGCCGCGCTGGCTCGGCGCCTTGCCGCCGTCCGCCGGCCGCTGCTTGGCGTGCAGCACCGATCCCGCCGTGTCGTAGTTGAAGGGCACAAACTCGCCATCGCCGTCGCCGCCGCCGTCGCCGTCTTTTTGTTGCCTCTGTTTCTTCTGCTTCGCTCCCCGCGAAGACGGCGCGCTGGTGCCGACACCCGGCCTCTGGCTCTTCTTTCCGTTTTTGCCCAGCTGCTGGCGAAGCGTGAACGCCTTGTCCTCCTCCTCCGCCTTCTTTTCTGACTCCTCCGACTCCGACTCCGACTCCTCCTCGGACGATGAAGAGTCCTCCGACGTATCCGACTCCGCAGCCGCCGCCTGCTTCTTGCCGGCAGGCGTGGGCGTTGCCAAGGCCGCTGCCTGCAGTCTCTGCCTCTCTGTCGAGGCCTGCGTGGCCGGCGCCGAGTCTGGAAAGGCGATGAAGTCGTCGTCCAGCTCGCGACGCCGCGACGAGCCGCCGCCGCCGCCGCCGCCGCCAGGCGTCGTCGTCCTGCCTGCGCCGGCCATGGCCGACTGCGCAAACGAGAACCAGGGCGCCTCGATTTCGGTGACGGCGTCAGCGTCTGCGTCAGCGTCTGCTGTCTCTGCCGCGGCCACGGCCGCACCGCCTTCTTGGTCGCTGCGCGGCTTCTTCGCCTTGCGGCTCTCCAGGAAAAGAGACCCCCACAGCTGCGAAAAGCCACTGCGCAGCTCGCTGACGTCCGGCAGCGGATCGCGGGCGACGACCGAGGCCGCCGAGGCCGCCGAGGCTGCCGAGGCTGCTGCTGCCTCTTTGTTTTTGGTTGCTGCCGCTGCCGCCGCCGCCGCCGCCGCCGCCGCTGCCGCCGCCGGGGACGCCGAGTGCCGCGTCGTCATGGACCGGGCCACGTCCGAGCGCAGAAACTCGCTCGACGTCTGGCCGCCGCTGCCGCGCGCCCGCGCCGCCTGGATCAGCCCCCACAGCTCCTCCATGCGGTCCTTGGTGACGCGCGCCGCGCTCGTCAGCAGGCTCCACAGCGCCTTGCGGTCCGGCGGCAAAATGCGCGCCGTGTCCGCCAGCGCCCGCATCGGCAAAATGTAGCCCGGGCTCTCGTCCTCGCGCCGCGCCACCTCGTCGCGCCACGCAAACAGCGCTTTGTACACGGCAAACTGCTCGCCGCTCAGCGGCGCATACGACCGCAGCAGCCCGCCAAACCACCCCCGCGGGCCCTGCCCCGTCTCCGCGTCGCTCCACAGCGCCTCGTGCCGCAGCAGCGACGTCTCCTTGGACTTTTGCAGCACGTACTCGGTCAGGTCGGCGCCTGTGTTCGCCGTGTTCGCCGTGTTCGCCGCGTTCGCCGCGTTCGCTTCGCCGGCGCCCGCCTGCACGCCCCGCCCCGATTTCTCCGCAAGCTCGTTGCGCACCATGTCGTACACATACAGCAGGTAGTGCGTGTCCGACCGCGCATAGTACATCATCTCCTCGGGGAGGGGGCTAACGTTAACGCTTGTCAGCAAGCCAGTGGCCAAGGGCAATAAAATAGGAACAACGCCCGCACCGCCCTCAACACAACCTACCGAATGCGCCAGTCCGCCATCTGGTACTTCTTGTCTGCGTCAAAGCCCACAAACTTCTTAAGCAGGAACGCCAGGCTGCGCGCCGGATACTCCAGACACTCGCAGGCAAAGTACGTGTCGAACAGCCCCACCACATACAGCCCCAGGTCGCGCTGCAGCCACACAATGTCGCTGCTGGCCCCGTGGAACACCTTGACCTTGGCCGGGTCCGCAAACACCTCGTTGAGCACCTCCAGCCGCCGCCGCCACGGCTTCAGCGTGTCCACCACCCAGTCGCGCGTCCGCGTGCTGATCTGCATCAGCGACAGCAGCCCCGTGTACGTCCGGTAGTCGTGGTGCTCCAGGTCCACCGCAATCTCGTCCGCCTGCCGCAGCTCCGCCAGCATCTCCAGCACCCCCTCGTACGTGTCCACCCACGTCGCCTGCGTGCTCTCCACCGGCTGGAACCGCCTCGGCTCCCCCGCCTCGTACACCGTCCTCGGATACTGCAGCGCCGTGATCTCCGCCTCGTACGGATGCTTATACCTGTGTGTGTACCCCCGTCAGCAAAACTTGCGCCGATGCCAGCAGCCAGAAACTCTCTCTCTCTCCTCTCTTTTCCTTCGGCACACTCACTGCGTCATCCCGTTCTCGTCAACAAACGTCTCCAGGCTCTGCTCCAGCGGCACGATCGCGTGCGGCTTCGTCGTCAGAATCGGCTTCCACGGTCCCTTGTCCGAATTGTCCGCCTTGTGCTCAAACTCCTCCTGCGGCTTGGCAATGTTGGCCCGCCGGATCGACCAGTCCAGCCGCTCGGGAACCTGCTTCTTCTTGACTTCGGCATCCTAACCAGTCAGCAGTTGCTCTCTCCTCTCTCCTCTCTGGTCTTTCCTCTCTCTCCTCTCTCTCCTCTCGTCTTTCCTCTCCCTACCTCTGTCGTCGGCGCATTCTTGCGCTTCAAAAGCCCCGTGTGCTCGTCCAGGCTGGTATCCGCCTTCTCCAGAAGCCCGTCGATAATGTCCACCACGCCCTTCCAGTTGAGCTCCACATCCTCCGCGTCTTCGAGCGGCGGCGGCGGGGCCCGACCGGTCGCCGACCCCGACGCCCTCAAAAGGCCATTCGTAAGCTTCAGCAGTCGCGCCGCATGCCGGTCCAGCTGGCTGGCGACGCCCGAGTTCACCGTGCGCTGGAACGTCAGGTCTTCGCTCGCAATGCTGTTCACCGTCCGGTTGACCGCCACCAGAGCTGCCTGGATCTTCTTCTGCTGCGCCGCAAACGCTTCTGACGCTTCCATCGTTTATAGTGTCTGACAAGTGATCTTTCGCTCGAGCCCTTTCTTCCTTTTCATCGTTGTTTTTTTTTTACTTCTATTTGGGCTTTGTATTTTTTGGCTGTTCCCACGCACTACCGAGCCCTCACACAACCTTCTCTCTCTGTTCGCCGCCTGGCGCAAATGGGCTTCAGAAAACAAACGGGAGCCGTCGGCGTAGTCCCTTCAATTTTTTTTTTCTTTGGTGCCGCGCGCAGTCTCCCTGTCGTCTTTCATCCAAAAGATTTCTTGAAAGACAGGCCTAAAAATGCTCTAAAACGGCAGATCGACCTTACACCGCCCTCGAGTCCCACTTCAATGATTATGTCACCCCTCCAAGGCGAGAACAAAGTAAAGCTCGCCTATTTTGTATGGATACTACAGCTCACTAACACAGCCACTGTAGGCAGTTGCCACATCACAGGCTGGAAACCTACGTGCCTCTCGTCCTTGTATCTGGCTCGACACAGCTCATTATATCCCGGTCCTATCCCGACTGTCTTTCCCTTCCATCGTTCTCCCCAAGCACTCACTCACACCTGCACAATGTCCGCCTCGCTGGCGCCTGAGTGCAATGAGCTGAAAGAGTGAGTCTTATGCCCTGCAGATGCTTTTTGGCCTGAGCCATGGCTGCCCAGGATTCAAACAAGGCTGACTATGGAGCCCAGAAAATACGATACCTGCTTTTTAAAATGGTATAGCGAAGGTAGGAAGCCGCCTGCTCACTTCCAAGCGGGAAAATATGATATAAAAAAGCACTGTCTGCAGCTCACTCATGCATGTTCTACTTTTTCCTGTACAGAGTTTCTTAAGCGCAATGCGACGACCACCGACGGCAAAGACAAGTGCGACACTCTCTTCAAAGACTACCAGAAGTGTCTTCAGGTAAGAGAAATTTTGCATGTGCTTGCACAAGCCTTGGCCGTTCTCACGCCCGGGTGCTGATGTTGCCTGCAGGTTGCACTGAAGCAAAAGGGCATCACCAAGCTGGTCGAAGAGGCCCGAGAGGATCACAAAGAGAACGACGCGTTGTACATGGGCCGGAAGAGCTGAGGCGGCATACCCGGAGTGACATGAAACCGGCACGTAATATGCATATGGGGGAACGGAAGAGCAAAAGCCTGCAGCCTGGTCTAATTGCTGTATGATGTATTGTATTTGTACTTTTAAAGGTGTTCCGGTTGCTCTCTACTCTTTTGGGGAACATTTTACGTCTCATCTTTCACAATCCTATGAACTCTGATATATATATGCTTGTGAATGTATGTATGTATGTATGTATGTAGTATGTATGAAGACGTCCGAAATCCAGCCTGAGCTTTAACAACAGGGCTGCCAGCAAGTTTCGGTATCCATATAAGCCTGTAAATTTCTAGTACCCTATTCGTAGTCCCTGTTCTCTTTCGCTCCTTCCGTATTGGCTGTTTGTCCAGCATCCACGTGACAGTACAGTGGATCGCATAGCCAAATATGGCACCCAATCGGACCAATGAGAATGCCGCGCCGCAGCACAGGAGACACAGCTTCTCCTGTTCAGGCTGCTTCATATCAAAACATAACCAACATCTCCTCTTCCCTTTGCTTGATGCTGCTTTTTCCCTCCTTTACGCCTTTTCTCTCTCTCTTTCTTGCGCTCTTGACGGCCTCAGCTAAACGACACTCCTTTTTCTTCACTTTTTTTGTTTGCGGGCTAGATCGTTGCACTCCCTCTGCTGCTTTGCTTTTGCTTCTGCGTTTGCCTTTTTTTTCAGTCCGCAGAACTGTGTCCTGTATACACATCTATAGCGATACGTATATACATGCAGCACACCTCCTCGACCGCAACAGCCTTTCTCGGATTACCCATTTCCCGACATTCCCTGAGTGGCGACCAGTGCCGGCAGCGAGACAGGAGGTATTCAGGCATTCGGCCCATGATCGATTTCTGAGCACGAAAACATCTCGCCTCGCAAAGCCAGCTAAAAAACAAAGAGCTTAGAAGCCACGGTCCGTCTTCGTGTTGTTCTGATCTTTGCCCTCGTCTGGCCGCCGGGCTCCTCCAACAGACGCCATTCCTTCTACCAGCCGGCATGCCCTATTTATAAAGGGGAAGGCGGATTCTATGCACCCTTTTTCTATTCTGACTCTCGGGATTTTTGTCGCCGGCTACACCACAGCCCGCTGGGACCTGGTAACTCGTCTCTATGAGCTGGCCATCTTTGCCTGGGACTACGGCGTTGTTGTGAGTACACGGCCCGCACTGCCTTCTATTTTGCCTCGTGCCCGTCGCCATGTCTCTTTGCAGGGGAAGCTTCGACACCACCCTGGCGTTTTGCGCTGACTCTTTATTGTCTTTGGCAGACTCGTGCCGCAAAGGGCTTTGGCCTCCTCTCGCTTCTCTTTCTCTTGGTTTTCATTCCGGTAGAACGCTTGGCCACAAGAGAAGCAAGCCTGGTACGTTTCCTGCTCCTTGGCTCGCTTTTTCTGCTTCCTCTGTTTCCCGCTCCCTGGCTCTCGCCTCTTCCTGCTTTTTCTGTTTCCTTTTTTTGTCTATCGGATAGCCTCTGATGTGCCAACTTTGATTTACAGCATCCCCGGGCTCCCGGATCTGGAATATCCGCACGAGAGCAGTTGAGGCGTCGGGGCTCTTTCTAGACCAGAACACTCGGCGTCGTTTAAGCCAAACACCCGGCGACCCGTTTCCTCTCCCTATCATACCAACCCCGAGCGATTCTCTCTCTCCCCCCCACGGCCGGCTGTCATGCCAGAGCATGATGGGTTGATGCGCATTTTTTGGCCGGTCGACATTGCGAGGTCCGAGCATCCTGGCGTTGTGGTGGGGTGGAAAAACTCGGCTTTGGACGTCTTTGTTGTGGCCATTCTGGAAGATGCAGACGTCCGCAATGTCGACTTTGCCCTCCGCGCTGGAACGCTTTTCCGCAGCAGCCCGCATCCCGTGTCCCGCATCTATGAGCTCTGCGGCCAAACGAGTATGCATGTGCTTGGCTTGGCCAATGCCCCGGCTGACGCCGCCGCCGCAGCAGCAGGAGGCATGAATGGCACCGGCCCAAAGTCTACCGCCACCACCACGACCACCACCACCACGGCCGACATGGCTTCGCCGTCTTGGCTCCTTGTCACGACGGGGCCGCGCTACCGCATCCCCCGCGTCACTTGCGCGTGCGCCTCCAGCATCCAGCTGGTTCTGTTCCAGCGGCCGCTGCCCCAGCGCATGCAGTACATCTCGCTGAATCCCATCTCGCTGGCGCTGGAGGACCGCTGGGATTTCGGCAGCAGCCGGGCCAGCCTGGCGGACGCGCCGGCGGACGACATCGAGGCGGAAGACGAGCGCCAGGAACGGCTGCGCAAGGAAAAGAAGCAGCGGCTGCTGGCCAAGCTGCGTCTGCACTCGGTGGTGCGGCGCGTGGCGTCGCCCAAAGAGCGGGCGCTGCCGCAGATTGTCAACCAGATCAACTGGGCGTGGGAGCTGGAGCAGCTGCTGCAGCGCAACGTGTCGCGGCTGGGCACGCGGTCGAAGCGCAGCCTGAGCATGTCGGAGCGCGTGGTCGAGTCGGCGACGACGATGAAGAACATGGCCCTGCGCTGGCTCTGGGACGTCGTGACCGTCTACGTGCTGCCGGTCATCACGCGGTGTTTTGTGCTGGGCCTGCTGGGCCACCGCTTTGCCGCCGAGATGCTGCTGCTGCTGCTGGAATGGCGGCCGCGGCCGCGCTACGCCGCGCTCAAGGACATCTCGGCCACGGCCCAGCAGGTCGAGATCCGGCTGCTGCAGTTCTGCTACTGGCCCATGCAGTACGTCACGCTGCGCCAGCGCAAAAACGACTGGGGCAGCGTGACGACGAGCCACCCGGACTACATCCGCTTCTACAACAGCCTGTGGCTGGTCGCCAACGACGTCATCATCGGCATTGCCCTGGGCTCGTACATTATCGACAACGCCACCTGGGTCGCCGACCAGATCAGCAACCTGCTCAGCACCTACACCGTCGAGGCGCTGCAGCGAAGCATCCTCTGGCTCATGGGCTGGCCCGCCGGCCTGAAGCTCAACGACGAGCTGGCTCGTTTCCTGCGCGAAGATCTCTTTCTCTGGGTGATCGACTACTGGTCGAGTAAGTGGCGCTGGGCTCTTCCGCACTTTTCACACTTTCCACACTTTCCACACTTGGAACTGCCGCCTGGGCTGAAGTGAACGCTGACTTGGACAATCTCGCAGACTGCACCGAGACGCTGCGCCCGCTGCTGCCGCGCCTGATTTGGTTTATTGGCTTTTCCAGCTTTGCCGGGGCCAGCATCCCGCTGGCGCTCTTTTCCGACCTGCTGTCCATTCTGACCATCCACATCTACTCCTTCTACCTGGCATCGGCGCGCATCTACAACTGGCAGCTGACCATTCTGATTTCGCTCTTCCATCTGTTCCGCGGCAAGAAACACAACGTGCTGCGCAACCGTATCGACTCGTGCGACTACGACCTGGACCAGCTGCTCGTCGGCACCATCCTGTTTACCTTTCTCTTCTTCCTGCTGCCCACGGTCGTGGTCTTCTACCTCAACTTTGCCGTCGCCCGCATGGCCATCATTTCGCTGAAAGCCGTCTTCGACACCCTTCTCTCCTGTCTCAACCACTTCCCTCTGTTTGCCCTCATGCTGCGCGTCAAAGATCCGCGCCGCCTGCCCGGCGGCGTCCGCTTCGAGCTGCGCGACACCCACGACTACAACCGCCACATCTTCTCTGCCGCCTCGGCGTCGCCGCAGCACCCGGCCCGTCTTTCCACGTCCATCATCTGCCTCAAAGTATGTTGACTTCTGGTTCCCCCTGGCTGTTTTTTTATCTTGATATACACCCCCGCCTGTTTTCGTTCTCCGGTTTCTATTTTTTTTCTTTTCTCTCTTTTTTCTTTCCTCACCTTGACAACTAACGTCTCCAGCCGATCCCGCTCAACTTCAAAGCCATGTTCCATCAGTACTTTCAGATGGGCTCGCGCATCCGCAAGCACTATCTGTCGCCACGCGTGCTCTTCTGCCTGCTAACCGGCAAGTTTGTGCCGCCTATCAACCGCAAGAACCTGTATAGCTTGCAGTACAGCATGCTGCCCGCTCGCCGCGCGGGCATTTGGGAAATGTGGGAAGCTCTCAAGTCGTTGCCGCCGCTCAAGACCAAACGCATGGTGTTTCCCTCCACAAACGGAGGCAGACGCCAGCCTGATGCCAACGGCAGCGGCAGAATGCCTGGGAGGGGAAGCATGCGAACACGAAGATAACGGTTTTTAATTCTTCTTTTTTTTCATGCTATTTGCGTGTGGTTTTTTTTTATAACTTAATCTTTTCTACCCTTGACATTGTAGTCTTTTGTTATCCTTTTCCGTTACGCGTAACTATGAATCGTTTTTTCTTTCTTCTTCTCGGCGTGGCTGTCTGTCTCTTAATATAAGCTTGTCTTTGCATGCTACTGTTTTATCGGGCTAAGCATTGTCTATTTTTCAACGAATCCCAATTTTGTTCCCTCTCTTATGCTGCAGAAGTTGTGTCTTTTACTCTGTAATTGTGCTCCGTAGCCGAACAGCCTTGTCCCGGACGGCGGCGTCAATTTCTGCACCTGCAGCCGAACGACAGGAGCAACGAAGACAAACTGCCATGCTTTCGCCGGCACGCCGTCGCCCCTTTTGTCATCTGAAGCTCTACGAGTACGCTCTACGTAATTCGGAGTGTCCAAACAGCATTCCGGAGGAGTATGGAGAGATATTCATTAGATATGCTGTGTGGTCACGTGGAATTGCCAGGCACATCACTACTCGTACTCGTATTTTCCGGGGAAGCCTGAGCGCCTGCCTGCAGGGGCCAGCTTTCCCCGCACGAAGAATCGGCACACTTCTCCCGGGGGATTTCGTTGGGAAGGAGAGGAGGAGTGAGAGAAGGAAAGAGGAGAAGGAGAACCTTTCTTTTTTTTTGGTTCTTATTCTCCTCATTTCCGCTTTCTTCTCCTTTTTTCCCCCTTTTTTTCCAGTCATCTCATCTTCTTTCTCTCGTTTTGTTTCCAGCTGTTATAAAAAAAGTGTACAAACGAACCGGCGATCCACGATTAAAAATAGAGCTACAAAACCGGCCTAAGTAAACAAGAAACGGGCTCTAAAACAAAATCGCAAAAAAGAAAAGCAAAAAAAAATAAAAAAAAAGCGAAATAACTGTCAGATATCTGGTATTGCACGCATGCTTCCAATGGATCATCCTTTTTTAATTTTTATTTATATTTTCGCTCTCGCAGTTGTCGGGATTCAACATTGTGCGCTGTCCCCGATGGGTCGGAGACCGCACTCTGGAGGCGATTGACCTAGCCTTTTGCAAGATTTGAAGAGCCCATCGAGAGAGGTCGAACGGCAAAGACAAAGAAATCTTGAGCCTTGATGGGGAGGAAAGAGAAAACAATTGACGGGGCAACCGAGCAGAAATGCTAGAATACGCTTTTTGGTCGGCTAAGCTGATCGTCGGCATCACCGGAACAGCCTCGACAGCCTGGCAACTGGGTGTCTGTCAAGCCCAAAAATTGGGCTGCAATGTTGAGCCCGGCCAGGACTAAGATGCAAATGCCAACGACAGTCGAGATTTTCTGGCATGCGTCTAGCATTACAGCGCTTTCGTGGGTCGAGGGTCACATCCAAAATGGCTCGTTGTCTCGCCCAGTCTGCTGTGGTCAGAATGCTATATGGTGTTTATTTGGTGAATGCGAAGCAGGAACGGAGGAGAGAACAGAGATGCAGCGCTCGTCCCTATTCCGCCCCTGCAACCCGGTCTGCGGTCTATTGTCTAGATCTATCATGCCAAATCGACCTTGCCTCGCCCCCCTTCCTCCACACCTCTATGGATATTAGGAAATGCCCTCTATACTTGCCAGTGCGAGCTCGTCTCCCTCTTTGAGATTTTTTCTTGCTGCTCTTTGTTTTCAATATTCGGTTTTATTTTTTTTTACAAGTTGGTTTGTACACGCTCATTACCTCTTTCACAAACCACCACATCCCTCTTCTCCGGCTTCCTTTTTCTTGCGGAAATTGTCCTTCGCTCTTCGGTTGAATCGCTTTTGTTTCGCTTTGTCAAAAGTGTTGTGGCACCCGAACCGCATTGCCACAGCTTTTACGGCACGAACCGAGGCTCCGACACGCCATGCTTAAATGGATTGATTTAAGTCTGAAGAGTATTCCAGTCAGCCAACGGTCTCAACAGCCAGGAACAGTCTTTTTTTTCTTGTTTTATCTGGGGAAAGGAGTTCGACTTACAAACTTGGCCATGAGGGCAACCATCAGGTCGAACAGACCAATGGCCTCGACGAAGGCGAAACCCAGAATGGCGTACGAGAACAGCTGGCCACGGAGAGCCGGGTTGCGGGAAACACCCTGGATCAGAGAGGCAAAGACCAGACCGATACCAATACCGGCACCAGTCAGACCAATGGCGGCAGAGCCCATACCAATGTTCTTGGAGACCTCAACCATGGCCTCGGCAATCTCAGAGCTGTACATGCGGCGGCCAGCGAAGGCAGCCTTCTTGTTGGCAGCCTGGATCAGCATGCTGGGGGCCTGCTGGCGCTTGACGGCCTGGAAGGGAGACGGACGAGCCATAGCTGCATAAGAAGGGAAGCAAAACACTGTCAGCATTCAAAAGACCAAAAAAAGGGAGCGGCTCCAAGACCACACACACAAAAATGCAAAACGTTCACGAAAAGCGTCCACCTCGGTCCCGGCTACGACGTCCACTATGAGGCATTTTTTTTCGAGACTCTTGCGAGACAACCCTTCCTCCGCTCCCCCTTTGGGTGAGAGAAAGAGTGTCCCCAAAGCACCCAATGGCACTGCTTCTAGGCCACGGCTTTGGGCGTGCCCGTGGTCAACTCCCAAGTTCACACACCACTGTGACAATTGGGAGTTGACTTGGAGCTCAATGCCGGAAGCAACGGACTTGGCGAAGGCATTGGAGGAATCAGGCAAAGCAGCAGGACAAGCATGCCGCCGCATCAACCAATGGCAGCGATAAGGGGGACAACAAGCTCTGTGTCGACGAAGACACCTTGATGAAGCTGGCTTACCTGTGATGGAGCGCTTGGAGGCGCTGGCGACCTGTGTCCGCACAGCAGGACGGGCAGCCATGGTGGCCAATCTGGAAGCAAAAACACGAGAAGCCATTGCGATTGGGATGTGAAAGTGACCCGAAGGGGATTTTGGATGGAAGACGGAGAAGAGGTGGAAAGAGAGAATGACCGACAAAGAAAGAAATGATAAAAGATCAAAAGATGGGAGCAGGAAAGAGCACAAAGCAAAAGAGCACAAAAAGGAAAAGAAAGGTTTTTCTTTGTGAGAGGTGTGTGGAGTTAAGACCGGATACTGTGGGTTTGTGTGCGGGAAAAAGAAGGAGAGAGAGAGAGAGAGGAGAGGGAAAGGAACGGGAAAGAGAAAGAGGGCGAAGGAGAAAAAGGATAGGAAAGAAGCCGGAACGAAGGGGACAAGGGGGGGGGGGAGGAGCAAGACAACGGCCACAAGAGAGACGAGAACGAGAGCGACAAGAACGAGAACGATATCAGCCACCGGGCCTTGCG
>JADHKP010000041.1:83086-175171 GCA_019925385.1 Raffaelea deltoideospora | reverse complement strand
AATTTTTTTCCTTTTTTGGCGGGGGTTGTTGGTTATACCTTGCGTCCCCCCCCCCCCCCCCCCTCTTCTTCTCCCCCCCTCCTCCTACTCGCACGTCGTACTTCTTTTCCTTTCTGTGTCGGCATGGAGTATCTTCCTTCGAAAGGGCCAGTATTGGTATCGTCAAAAGTAGGGGTCGGTCCCTTTTTTCGGCTCGTCAGCATGTCCCTCACACCTCCTCGACGGCGACATCCTTCTTGTTCGCATAATCCTTGAGGAACCCGGCGGGATCACAGGCCTTTTCCAGGCTGAGGCGGTGGTCGACCACCCACTTGAGAAGGGAAGTCTTGGAGATGCGAACTCGCTGCACCAGCTTTTTTGGCGCTGGCGGCTCTGGACCATTCGACGTTCCTCCTCCTCCTCCACCTGTTGCTGCCGCCGTGTCTGCTGCAAAAGATGAATTCCCACAAGTGCCCGTCGCCGGCCCGCCGTTTTCCAATTCCGCCGACGTCGCCGTGGCTGCAGCGGCAGCAGGGCCGTTCTGCTGGGGTTCGTCCCGGACAACGAGCAGCACGTTATCCCGGCGCCGGTCTCTGGGCGGACCCATGCCGGCGTCTTCGACAACGCTGCTGCCCATCTCGCGTAGCACCTGCAGACAGTCTTCCCGCGCAATCCACGTCGCCCGGCTGCAGTCCTCAATGTCGATCACGACGCCCGGCTCGTCGTCGTCACCGCTCTGGGCGGCGGCGCGGCCGGCGGCCGCTTCGTCCGACTTTTCACCCGTCCTGTCACTGCCACCACTGCCACCACCACTACCACCACCACCGGTCGAGGGCGATTCCGGTGCTGCCGCCGACGCCGCCGCTGCCGCCGCTGCCGCCGCTGCCGCCGCCGCCGACGAAGCGGCAACGTCGACACTCAGCAGCCAGCGGGCAATCTCGCCGGCCCAGAAGCGCTTGTAGCCCTTCTTGCCCAGGTCCGAAATCGGCTTTTCCGGCCCGCCCAAGATGCCCTCGCGGCGCGAAATCTCGTAGGAAACGCCCATCAAGAGCGGCCCCAGGCCCTTGCGCTGCCATGGCGGAAAGACGAGGATGCAGGCGAGGTTGTTGTTGTCCCACGACATCTTCTCCTTGGAAAAAAAGCCAACCACGCGGGGCCTCGATGCGCCCCATGTCCCTGCAAGCGTGGCCCCGGCCGGCGAGGCTGCGCCGGCAGCAGCTCCGGCAACAGCACCGCTCATGGCGGCCATTGACGCCGTGGAGAAAGACGGCGGCGGCTGCTGCTGCTGCTGCTGCTGCTGCTTCGACGGCTCGGGCGGTGGCGTGTAGACGAGCAAAAAGTAGTTGAAGCCCGTCACGTCGAAAAAGACCGACTTGTTGTCGAGGAAGAGCTTTGCAAACAGCGACAGATTTTGGCAAAATAGCTATAGATGTTAGCTCTCGATTCCTTTTTTTTTTTTTCCCCTCTCTTTTCCTTACATCCCCACCCATCTCTCCAAATGGTCTCGCATTCTTTTTTTTTTTGCCTTCGCACCTCCAACTTACCACGTCTTTCTCGCCGTCAACCTCCCATATGCTCCACTCGCCGCCATCGCGCACCACCTGCTCGACGTACTGCACGTCCGGCTCGCCCGCCGCCGCCTTCCTGCGCCGATGGGGCCCGCGCGGCGTCGGCGCCACCGGCACGCGCACGGTGCGCACGCCTCTGGGGTGCACGTAGACCTTCTCGCCGGGGATCTGGAAGCGCTGCTCGCAGAGCTGGACGTGGCCCCACCAGGGCACGATTTCCTTGGAGTACTTGAAGCAGTACGGACACACATAGAGGCGGTCCAGGATGGGCGGCGGATCGCCGCGGTGGTGGTGGTGGTGATGATGGTGATGGTGATGGTTGTAGCCCTGGCTGCTGTGATTTTGCGGGTAATTTTGAGTCTGCTGCTGCTGCTGCTGCTGGGACTCGTGGCCGACAAAGTGGTGTGTATTGCTGATGCCTGAAAAATCGCCCAACAACTCCTTACTGTAGAAGGACGGATACCAAGCCCGGAAACACACATTGCCCAGCACGACTTTATCAATGTTGCGGTCCGGCCGGCTCGGGCTGGCAGGCGGCGATGCCAGCGAGCCAGCGGCTGCTGGTTTCGCCGACTTCGCCGACCTCGCCGGCTTCGCCGCTTGGGCATGGTTCGTAGAGCCGCGCGGTCGCCCCACAGACCTGCGCGTGGCCGGCGGCAGGGGAGACCCTACGGCGTTTCTGCCAGCAAATAACGGCTGCTGCTGCTGATGCTGCTGCTGTTGCTGCGGCGGAGCCACGGGGGCCGCCATTCCTGCCACAGAGCTCGGGTCTGCTGCTGCAGCAGCCGGGGCCAAAGCCGCGACAGGCCGGACGCCAGCAGCGCTTCTCGGCCTGCCTGGGGCCGCGTGATAGGGCAGCACGGGCGGCTTGATGGTTGTTTCTTTTTTGGGCGAGGGCAGCAGCGTCGTCGTCGCAGTGCCGGGCGGCGACGCCTGAGCTGGCGGCGGAGGTGCCGTCTGCGCCGTGGCGGCTGGCAACAGTGTCTTTGCAGGCGTCGTAGCCGCCGATGCAAGAGCAGGTGGCGGCGGCCCGTCGTCGGCTGTCGGTTTTGGTTTTCTCTGCAAGCCCAGCTTCTGCCTGCTCTGAGGAAGAAGATCCGGGCGCTTTGAACGGACGGAGGACGGTCCGGGTGCCCGGCCTTTTTTCGTCGGTTCCCCGTTCTGCTCTGCTTTGTCCCGTGCGTCGGCTGCGTCGTCCTCTTTGCCCCCCTGGCCGGCGCCATCCACCCCTTCGGTCTCTTCGACCCCATCTGCCTCATCCGGCTCATCTGCGTCATCGGCCTCTGGCTCGGATTCTTGGACTGTCTTGCGCGGTCGCCGGTTGACCGTCGCGCGTGCCCGTGCTCCTCGCATTGTTCCCCTGGCAGTTCCCCTGGCAGTTCCCCTGGCAGTTCCCCTTGTCGATCCTCGTGATGCTCCACGTGCGAGGCCGCGTGTTGCCCCTTGCTCCCGTTCCGCCGAGCCATGAGCCTCGCCGTTGGCTGTGGCTGTCGTTTCATCGCGTCGTGGCCGACCTCCTCGTCCTGGTCGTCCTGGCCGTCCTGGACGCCCTGGCCGTCCTGGTCGCCCTCGGCCCCGTGACGTGGCAGCAGCAGCAGCATCAGCAGGAGGCACTTCGGACAACTCAGGCTGGGCCTCGTCGTCTGCGGCCTGGTCGGTGCGTAGCAAACGTCGCTTGCGTGGCCGCGCCTCTTGCTGCTGCGGCTGTTGTTTTTGTTGTCGTGATGGCGGATCCAATGCGCCTTTCACAGACACAACGTCGCCCGTAGACGGCACGGGAGAAGGAGGAGGCGAGACCGACATCAGACGCGTTCTTCGGCGCGTTGGGCCGCCCTTGCCTCGCGAACTAGCCGGTGCGGCTCTGACAGAAAAATCCTCATCGTCGTCGTGAGGCTTCTTTCGCTTTGGAGGTGCCATTGGCATCTGGTGCTTTGACTGAGCCAACAGACTGGGTAGACTGAGTTTTCTTTTGTTCGGTCAGCCTCTCGCTTTGGTGCTAGACGCTATATGCAGTCTTTCGCTCTAATGCTGCAGAGATGTTGATCGATGATATGTATGCACGCTGTTCGCTCAAAGTCACCCTTTGCTTTTGTCGTCTCTCCCCCAAAAAGAAAACAAGAAAACAGTCGGAGGGAAGCGGAAGAGTGATGCGTCGCGACTGCCAAACGGGACATGTTCATCCCCGCGCACGCTGTCACGTTTTCTTGCCAACTTTACAGGTCACGTGACTTAAACAAAGGCGCTGGGGTACTGAAGTTCTGCTTTGACAGGCCACGGCAGTAGGCACCTCGGTCAAACTTTGCTAGAACTTGTTGAAGCATAACATCTGTGTTTACACAATTGGAAACAAGGAAGCTACTATTACGACGTACTCTGTCATACAGCGTACGGAGTAGACAGCTACGACCGCGCCTTCCGTAACGGTTTACGAGTCTCCTTATGTACTCAAATGGTCCGTGCACTCCTATTTTAGCCTTGTCTTTGCATTTTTCAACCTCTTTTGCGAATCATTCAGAACAAAGCTCTCAAACCTGGTTTCAGCATTCCCCACCGCGAGCATCCCACGACGCTGCTCTCACCATGGTTTCCCTGGCCGCTCAGCTCTTATGCCGGCGCTTAGAACTACCCTGCTCAAGGGGCTGCTGCGGCAGGGCCCCGAACGGCGGGGCCCGACGCTGCGTGGCTTGAGGAGCTCTTGTCGATGTTGCGACGACGACGGCGACGACAGCCGGCCAACACGGCTCAGGTCGAGGCGCTTCGCGTCGACGCTGACGTCCTTGGCAGCGGCGAGGCCTGAGGAGGGGGCAGCGGGTTCGTTCTCGTCGCCCTTGTCTCCATCGTCTCGTCGGATTTGGCCCGCTTCTCCGTCCTCCTCGACGGTTTCTTCGTCGGTTTCCTCGACCGTCTCGTCATCGCGACGGCAGTCGGTGCGGCGACGGCAGCAAAAGTACCTGCAGCACTCGCCCAATGCGACGCTGGGACTGCGGCTGCGCAGCCGGACACGGCCGCTCACGTTTGAGGCGTGGAAGCGATACGATGCGGCGGCCTTTGACCGCCGCAGTCTGCGGCTGCCGCTGGTCACGCTGCAGATGATGATGCGGCAGGACGTGCTGCGGCAGCGGGCGAGTGCTGCTGCCCGGGCGGGTGGCAGCAGCATGGCGGACATGGCCCAACGCAGCGGCGGCGGCAGCGGCAGCGACCACCTCGACGACGGCAGCGTTCTCTTTGACGACGAGCTGTGGCGCCGGCGACTCAACAGCCTGGCCTACAAGGGCGTCCATGAAGCCGACATCCGGCACTGGCTGTGGATTCTGGACGCGCCGACGGCCGACGAGCGCATCCAGCGCTTTGTGGCGGGCCGCCGCAACCAGCCCAAGCCTGTCTTCTTGCTGTTTCAGCTGCTGCGCCGCGACGCCGCCATTACCAGCGGCCGCTCGCTCGCCGCCCTCTACGACTACATTGCCCGCTTCCATGTGCGGCCGCGCCGCCTTGGCGCCGTGCCAGAGATGTCGTGGCCCGGTGCACTGCCCGGCGGCGGCTCGTCGCTGGCCTCGTCCGTCTTGCTGGCCTCGCCCGCCTCGCCCGCCTCATCGGCCTTGTCCGCCTCACCGGCCTCGCCGGCCTCGCGGACCTCGACGGCCTCGCCAACCTTTGGCGCCGTGCGCCGCTCGCTCGATCCGGGCCTCAACATGACGCCCGACAACTTTGCCATTCTGATGCGTCTGCTGGCCTTCCACTATCTGCGTCTGTGGCCGTCGGCGCTGCCGGTGCTGGCGCGGCTGGTGTGCGAATATATCGAGGCGCTGCTCTCGTCGGTTGCTTCATCGTCTTCTACTTCTTCTTCTTCTTCTTCTCCTGGCCACGGCAGACGACGTGCGCGGGACGCTGCCAAAGCCCAGCGCGCCTATGCACACGCCTGCCGTCTGTTCAACCTCGGGCTCGTGCTTTTCCAGCAGAAATCGCCCGTCAACCCGGTCTTTTCCATGCGGTACAACTGGCGGGCGCAGCGCGAGCTGCTGGCCATTTCCACGGGCAGGCCGGGGGCGGCCGGCGGCGGGAGCGGCGATGGCGGTGGTGGTGGCAGCAGCAGCAGCAGCGACAGCGGCGACAGCGGCGGCGGTGGGCGGCGGCCGCTGCTGATCAGCCGCGAGGGGTTCCGGGCGATCCGGCGGGTGCTGCCGGCGCTGGGCAAGACGGCGGCGGAGCGGCGGACGGCGCTGCGGATGGCGCGGTCGTGGCCGCCGTACCGGCGCAACTGGGACGGATCGGACGAGCAGCGCGGGCCGGCCGACGACTACAGCCGCAGCGTGCAGGCCGGCGTGCTGATGCGCGAGGCCGGCTATGCCGATGCCGAGCACGACCGAGCCCTCAGCGTGCTGGGCGGCGCCGTGCCCGGCGAGGCCCCGTCCGTGCAGACGCGCTCGCTCAGCCCCCGCGTCTGGGCCGGCCGCCGCGCCAGCCTCAACACCCACGCCACCTGGGCCGCCCGCGTGCGCGCCACACGCGACGTCAACGAGGCCTGGCTCGAGTTCCGGACCCCGCCGCCGTCGGTGGTGGCGGCGCAGGCAGCACAGGCAAAGGAAGCAAAGACAGCAGAGACAGCAGAGACAGCAGAGACAGCCCACTCGGCTCAGACGCAGGCCGGCAGGGCCGACCAAACCGGCGATGGCGAGCCTGGCCCGACTTCAAGCCCAATCATCCGTCCCAGCGTGCAAGTCTATGCGGAAATGTTCAAGAAGCTGCTGGCGGCGCCCGTCGACGAAGACCGGTTGCCGCCGTCGCTGCAGACGCCGCCGCGGTCGCAGTCGCAGTCGCAGTCGCAGTCGCAGCCACAGTCGCACCTGCAGACGCCGCCGCCGCCCATCCTGCCCGGCGACGTGCGCGAAGTCTTCCCCGTCAACGACGCCGCTCTGACGACCTTTGAGAAGGAGCGGCGCCGCCCGCCCAGCGTGGCCGCCCTCTACGACCAGATGCTGCTGCACGACGCCATCCGGCCCGTCGGCGACTGTCTGGCCGTCCTGGTGCGCCACGCGCCCTCGCTCGCCACCGCCATGCGCTATCTGCACGACAGTCCGCTGGACGCCGCCGCCGTCGATCTGCTGGCGCTTCCGCAGCCGTGGGTGCCTGTTTTGGGGGGTAGCCACGACAGCCATCATCACAGCCGAAGCTCCACCCACAACTACAGCCACAACCACACCCACCCCCAACCCCCCCTCGACCAGCTCATGCAGATCCCGCTGCTGCTCTTCGACGCCTACATCCACCTCATGTGCCGCTTCCAGCCGCGCATCTCCGCCGAGCCAGCCCGCCACGCCAAGCAGCAGCGCACCGGCCTCGTCCACCACGCCATCCGCCTGTGCCTGCGCCGCCTGCTCGGGCCAGCCGAGCCGCTGGCCTTGGAGCCGGCTGTCTGTGCCTCTGCCTCTGCCTCTGCCTCTGCCTCTGCCTCTGCCTCTGCCTCCTCCTCCTCGTTCAAGGCGCCCTGGCACAAAATCCTGCACACCCTGGCACAGCCCAAGCTGCTGGTCGGCCCGCGCCACACAGCCGACCGAGCCCACCACGACCGCGAGGCCCTGGCCCTGGCCCTGGCCGTCTTCCAGCGAGTCCAGCAGGCCGCCGGCGTCGATGTCGCCATGCTGGAGAGCCTGTGCCGCGCCACCCTAAAGAACCTACGCTACTGCTGGTGGGACGGCGCCAGCCATCTGGAGAGCCCAAGCCCGACAGCACCGCTGGCAGCATCGCTCACCACTACCGCCACAGCCACCGCTACAACCACTACACCCGCCATCCTCCACCATCAGCTCCACAGCCACAACTTCCACCACCACCACCACCACCGCCGCCGCCGCCAAACACAAGAGCTCCTGCAGACAAGCAGAGCCGTGCTGAGAGCCGCCTTTGCCGACATGACCGACGCCGCATCGCTGCCGCCGCTGCCGCCGCTGCCGCCGCTGGGCCAGGGCCAGACCTTCACAGCCTCCCATCCGAGCCAGAACCAGAACCACCACTACCAACACCACCACCACCGCCACCACCGCCGTCACCCCGCCACGCCGCACCGCCTCACCGCCGGCGCGCTGCAGACCTACGTGCTGACCATGGGCTACCTGGGCGACACGCGCGCCCTCGTCGACGCCGTGCGCTGGATCCTGCACATGTGGCACGACGAGACCGCGCTCGAGGAGGCCAAGGACATTGACCACGGCCAGCATGCCACGCTGAGCCGCGTCCTGATCATGTTCCGCGCCTTTGTCGAGGAGCGGCTCAAGGCGGAGGGCGAGAAAGCGACAGAGACGGCCGACATGGACGCCGACATGGACACCGACATGGACGCCGACATGGCCGAGTCGGCCGAGCCGGCCGGGCCGGCCGCTATGCTCAATGGCCACAGCCACGCCGCTCCTCTGGGCCCCGACACGCTGAGCCAGCTGGAACAGCAGCTGCTGGATCTGAGGGCTTCCAGCGGCTGCACCTGGCGCTGGCCGTCTGCCGCCGACGCCGACGCGTTTGTGCGCTGGCACCGCCAGGAACACAACGCCGCCTTCTGGGCCAAGGCACGGCCAGGAGTGTAATGCAGTCTCAGACTCGTATCTGTTACTCGCGGGACAGTTTGATGTGACAGCAGACTTTGTATTTATCTTGGCAGAATAGACAGCACAAAAGGAGATTAGATCGTACGAATCCACACATGGAATGGACACCGCACGAGCAATGCAATGGATGTCGGCTATCGTAATCGTATACTCTGCCTTCGGGTTAACCTCCCAGCCTGGTGGCAATCGGGCTGAAGTTGTGGCGCTCTGTGTCACGTGATAGACAGGGGTCAAGCCAACGCCAGCCAATCGACCTCAACTTCTTCACTTTACCAGCCTTCCTGGTTAACCGAGTAACAACAACAACCAACCAGCCTCCTCTCCCGTTTCTCTTCAAATTTTATTTTATCTTGTTTTGCTGCAGCATTGTCTCTCATATATACTCTTCTCTGCCTTTTTAATTTTTTAATTTTTATTTCTAAAGGCAGTAACGATCAACGTCAGGAGTCTTTAACCCCCTTAAAATCTCATCTGCAGGATCAGATTATTTTTACCTCGGAGCGGCTGCGCCTGCCTCATAACTTATTTATCCTTCTTTATTTACTCAACACCATATATGCATATATCTATATATTTACATACACACACACATATATATATATCTATGTGTGAGCATATACATTATAAAAAATTTTTGTTTTTATAAATAAGGAAAGGGGAAAAGACGTCAGTCAAGCTGGTCGCTTGGGCTATGCCTGGTCCTGGTCCCGGCAACAGCGGAAAAGGCTGTAGGGAAGAAAGCGAGAACGACGAAATATTCATGTCAAGCCGGGAGGAATACTACAAATCCGGCACCTTACCCTCGCCTGCTGAAAAAGAGAGCGAAAACATCTCTGGCGCTTCGTCGCCTGGGCGTTCTGGACACTCTGGAAAGTGCCCAGAGACAGTGTCCTGGAATTGGGAAGGCATTGGCAGGAATGGACATCGGCATGAAACTGGACAAGCCGGGAACGACGACAGCCATGGTTCTTCAAGCGAATCAGAAGACGGCCAGCAGCCAGCTCTGGCAGCATCACTAGCATCGTCAGCCATCTCCTCCTCGTCATCACTGCTCGCTTCATCAGCGCCTTCAAAGACAAATGCGAGCACCCTCTCCATTGATCTGCGTCGGTCGACACTCATCAGTCCGCGGTCGCATAGCATCAACTTCGAGCCACAATTGCCAGTCACCCCGGAACGGGACGCCGTCCGGGTGCTGTTGGGCTTGGCGCGAAGAATTCGGTCTGAGCATCGCCACAGCGCCAGTGGAGACAGCCCAGATGGCCACGCCAGAGACGACGGCCATGGCGACGGCCATGGCGACGGCCATGGCGACGGCCATGGCGATGGCCATGGCGGCATCAGCGGCATCAGCAGTGGCGGCGACAGCAGCGGCGACAGCAGCGGCGGCAGTGACAGTGAAGATTCGCATGGTGTCTTTGGGCGCGGCCAGAAGTTCATCTATATCGACCTCAACGATTTTGAGATATACTACCGGTCGGCGCACGAAAAGTGTCGGCTGCGGTCTCTGCACTATCTTGGCGCCGGGAAAAACAACAACAACGTCATGTACCTTGACGGCGTGCTGAGTGTCCGCGGAAGCAAGGCAAGGTACTATGTCCAGAATGTGCCCTTTTCCGAGGCCCCGGTAGACCGCTATGGCCGCCGCTTCACCACGGTCCGCGGCCACATCAGCATCCGCTCAAAGCTCAATGAAAAGGTGGAGGTATACTACCGCCTGGGAAAGCCGTCCGCCGCCTACGATCGGTTCTTCACCCCGTACCTCTGGGTGGCCGACCTGGGAAAGCACTTTGTGGATTTCTGCCACGCAATGACGAGAAGCCGCTCTTCTCGCGACGTGCGCATTGCCCATTTCCGCGTCAGCTTCGCCAAGTGGCTGCGGCGTGGCCCGCAGCGCTCCTTTCCACCGGCCATCAAGGCCTGGTACGACCAGTACGGCCGAGACGACTTCCGCTGTGCCGTCGTTGCCAATGAGGAGTATCTTTGGAAGGAGACATGCGGCGTTCTCGGCGAGCGCAGGGCCGCGTCCCTGGGCTTCTTCAAAGAGACGCGCTTTGCGTTTTACAAGCCTCAAAAGCCACAGCAGATCCTCGAGATCAGGATTCCGCTGGAAGGCGCTTGTCCCCCAAGAAAGGAGCCGTCGGCAAAGCCCCCGCAGCCGCCCCTGACAGTCGTAACGCCGTATGTGCACGGCCTGTTCAGCCACATGGCCGTCGGCCCGTATCTCAGGCAAGTGCGGCCACTCGCCTGTTCCAACCGACGAGTCTTGCCGCAGCAGCATGCAGCGTTCCAAACCCCGGGCAAAGCTTGCCGCCCAACGCTCCCTCTCTGCGAGGCAGTCAAGCACATCCGACCGGGAGACGTCATCTCGACCCGGAGGGACGGTGAAGGCACGGGGACGAAGTGGAAGTCCGGCGCAAAGGCAAGCCAGCTCTGGCATGCGCTGGTGCACGGGATCACGGAGCCAAAGGCCCGCGGTGGATCCCGAGTCCTGGACGTGTTGTGGCTGTATGCCCCGGAGGACACGCCGTGCCGCCAGATGGAGTATCCCTGGCCGAACGAGCTCTTCCTCTCCGACCACTGTACCTGCGACGAGGGGCGCGACAACAACGTCGACGAGAGCGAGATTGTCGGCATGCCGTCTGTGGAGTGGTTTGGCGGCCCGGACACCACGGCCGACTATTTCGTTCGCCAAACCTACTTCACAGACGAGCGCCGGTGGGTGCGGCTGCAGCTGTCCGATCTCTTCTGCCAGAAGAGCCAGATGGGCGCCAAGACAGGCACGTTTAGCAGTGCTCTGGGCTGTGAGGACGCTACCGGTGCCGTATCGAAACGCCGCGACTACCGAGTCGGCGATACCGTATTGGCCGTGAAGTCCGCGAAAGACGAGTTCTCCGAGCCCTTCGAAATTGATTCTTTCACAGTCGACAAGGGCCGGCAGATGGTGCGGTTGCGAAGGTTGCTTCGTCGGAACAAGACGGATCCCTCGGCAAGCGGCTGTCCCCCCAACGAGCTGCTCTATTCGGAGCAGTTTGTGACGCTGCGCGCGAGCAAGATCGTGGGGAGGTGTGCGGTGCGCGTGTTTTGCCCGGGCAGCGCCATCGTGTCACCCTACGACAAGGGCGGCGCTGCCAACATGTTCTTCATCACCCACAGACTGGCATCCAACACCAACACCAACACAGGCGATGGACAGCAGCCTTTGAACGTGGTGGTGCCGATCGAGGCTGGCGAGCCGCTTTCTCTGGCCCAAGCATTTGACCCTGCGGCCGTCTGCCCGAAACTCCAGGCGATGGAGCTGTTTTGCGGGTGCGGCAATCTGGGTCGCGGATTGGAAGACTCGGGCGTTGCCGAGACCCGGTGGGCCAATGACATCTGGGCACCAGCCATCCACACGTTTATGGCCAATGTGTCGTCGGGAGATGCCGTCGAGCCGTTCTTGGGGTCGGCTGATGTGTTTTTGGAAAGAGCGCTTCGCGGCCAGTTTGGGCGAGCTGTTCCGCCGACGGGCCAAGTTGATCTCATCTCGGGCGGCAGCCCCTGCCAGGGCTTCACGAGGATGACGCCGGGCCGAATGACGCCGCAGCAGTTCAAGAACCGGTCCATGGTAGCTTCGTTCGCCTCTTTTGTTGATTACTACCGGCCCAAGTACGGCGTGTTGGAGAATGTGCCCGACATGGTGATCCGGCAGGTCAAGGAACAGGGGTCGGCCGACCAAGAAGATTTCTTTGGTCAGCTTGTCTGCACCCTGGTCGGCCTGGGCTACCAGTTGTCCATCATGCTGGGCAATGCCTGGTCGTATGGCGCGCCGCAGCAGCGCCAGCGCGTGTTTCTCGTTTTCGCCGCGCCGACGGTGCGCCTGCCAGAGACGCCTCTGCCTTCGCACGGCTCGCCACCCAACATGGGCGGACGCAAAAATCTCGGAAGGCTGAGCAACGACGAGTGGATCACCGAAACATGGACGGGGGCAACGGCGTTTCCGTTTGTATCGGTAGAGCAGGCCACTGCCGACCTGCAGACGCCCGAAGCCCAGATCGGAGACGGGGCAGTTGGCATTTGCGTGCGCCACCCGGACCACCGTCTGTCGGTCGGGATATCCGACAACACGCGCAAGCAGCTGGCGTGCATTCCGACACGGCCCTATGGCATGAACCTTGCCAGGGCGTATCGAGCAGGGCTGATTTCGCATGCCGAGAGTCTGCAGTTCTCCAAGTCGCGCCTTGAAAAGTCGATTAGCGCCAGGTGCTTCGAGCGGGTGAACCCCACGCGCCTCTTCATGACGGTCAAGACGAGCTGCAACATTGCGGACGACCGTTCATCAGACCTGCACTGGCAGGAGCAGCGGCCGCTCAGCGTCATGGAGGTGCGGCGTGCGCAGGGCATACCGGACCACGAGGTTCTGGTGGGACAGCCAACGGACCAGTGGAAGATGGTTGGCAACGCCGTGGCACGGCAGATGTCGATGGCGATCGGTCTTGCCATTCGCGAGGCCTGGCTGGGCACTTTGAACGACGGGCCCTTTGTGGTGTTGGATTCGGTTGAAGAGCCGCAGATCGAGGCGGCCGATGACGAGCCATCTTCTTTCTTGCCATCTGCTAACGAAAATCAAAATCAGCAGCAGCAGCAGCAGCAAAAGCAACAGGAGGCCAAAATGGTTGAATTGTTGACCACGACAACCTTGACGACGACGACGACGACGCTCATCACCACTTCGTCGTCCACGACGGTAGCCCAACAGGCGACGCCACCGCCACCGGCATCCCCATCAACATCGTCTCCACAAAACACCAAGAGCTCCCCCAATGTGCCGTTTCAGGAGAACCGCATATTTCGGGCGAGTGTTCAAGGCAGCAGGACGGTGGTCGAGCACACCGAGAAGCGTACTGTGTTGTCGCCCAGCCGCGAAACAGGAGCAGCATCGACGCCGACATTGTCATCAGCAACAACAGCAGCGGCAGTGGCAACCACAACCACAACCACCACAACAACAACAGAATCAGCAGCAGTCGAGGTGGCAGTAGAGGCTGCAACAGCCAAAGTAGCAACAACACTTTCTCAAAAAAGAAGGCCTTCGACTGAGTTTATCATGGTCGACAGAACAACAAAATATGCGCGCAAAGAAGGGAGCAGCAACGACCAAGACGCCACTCGGCCTAGGACCAGTACTAGTAGTCAAATGGTGAGGGAGGAGTTGGATGCGTTGACTGTGGTGGAGGAGGCGCACGGTGAAGTTATCATAATAGACGACTCGGACGAGGAATGAAGGATGGGCTATGGAGCAGTAAAAAAAAAAAAAAGAGAGAGAGGTAGTTCAGGCTATCACGACATTTTGAATGTTTTGCACCATAATGAGACACGAGGCAATGCGGCATTTTTGTGGGAGCATGACCGACTTTGTTTTGCGGGAAAGAGCTACGGCGATAATAAACCCAATATGGCAGTCGCAATACAGTTGGAGGGCAAGTACGATGCTCGTTGTCTTGCTAGCTTCTTTGTTGTAACTGGTTTTGTGAGACACAATCATTAGACAAGGAAAGAGCGAAGAAGACGGCGGGTAAAGGCAGCGGGAATGTTGCAATGAGCATATACGGGATGATTATTATTACGTCGTAGTAATCAGTGACCAATGTGTAATTTCCAAAGTGCAAAATCCAAAAGCTATCCGAGTTGCTTTGCATGAGCTTCGTATGACAAGAAAGCTGTTGCACGTTTTACGTGTTTAACGGGGGGGCAAAAGCTCAGCGGCTCTGTAGTGACAAGGGGTTTGAGCCAATCACCAGTCACCAGGCGTCTATATCGTAACTGAGCAGAAACATGGCAGGAGACACCAATGGCTGTTGCCGCAAGTTTGGTGAGGACCCACCTGATCGATTGGCGGAGAGCGGCTATCTTGCAGTTTGGAGTAAGTCCAATTTACACAACGGATGTCCCAAATATACGAGTACGAAGCTTCTTCACCCCATGGCTTCGTGGTTTGATTGCAGACGTTCGGTCCCTATGCCCCATGTCCGGGAAGCATGCCAAACAAGCCCAGACTTTCGTTTAGCTAGCCGCGCTGAAATGGACGAGACGGCAAGAAAAGATACCTTGTTGCTCTTCAGCGTGCTGCTCCGCACACTGGGGCAGTGCTAGCGGTGTCATCTCCTCTCCCAGTGAAGGCAAAATGAAGCTTCTGGGAGAGCATCCGGGTCAGCTTCTGGGCCCTCAAATGAAACCATGTTACAGGCCGGCCCAAAGAGCTCTCTCATCCGAGCATGGGTACGATAACATAAAACGATTGACTGGTCGAGAGAGATGGTCTAGAATGTCGACGACCTAAATGGAGCCTCTTATGGCCCCAAAGCAGAAAAGGGCATGCATAACAAAGAGAGCAAATAAACGAACGAGTTTTTTGAAAAGAGGGAGAGAGAGCCAGAGAGAGGAAGAAAGAAAGAAAAAGCAGGGCGTCTAGATACCAATGAATCCGACATTACAAAAGGACGACAAAGACCTCACCCGTCTTGTCGAACTCCTTTCTCCTTGTTTCTCTGCCTGTCCTTTTCTTTCTGTTTGACTCTGCTCGTCGTTTTTCTTTGTCACCCCTTTTACGTTCCTTACCCCGTCACATCTTCTGGTGTTCTTCTCTCATTTTTGTTGTTCACTTTTCTTGAGCGTGCCTTCGTTTGATTTGTTCTCTTGTTTTTTCTGGTATATGCTTCGTCGAGTCCAAAAAACTGCTACTTCTTTTCAACTCTCGCTCTTTACGTCTTTCCTCGATCCCCCCTTTTTTTTATCTTTTCAATCTTCAATCTTTATTTGCTCTCTCTTTTTTTTATTTGGTTGTTACGCGAGATCTCTCTTGCGCACTGGATCTTCATCAAGGCGGTTTCTTTGTTTCGACACTTTTCTTTTTTTTTGCTTTTTGTCTTTTTCCTTTTTCCTTTTTTTTTTTATTGCAGCACCCGGCACGCTTGTTCATCGAGAAACAAAGCATTCTTTCACAGCATTGCACTTTTTTTTGCGCTGGCAGCTGGATTCTGTCACAGCTTGTTCTTGTTCCTTTGTTCGCGGTCACAGGCTGTTTGCCATATTAAACGGGCCTTCTCGCTCTTCGCCAACCCTCCTTGGCCATCACTTACACCGAAATTGTCACTTTTTGATATTTCTCTCAACTCTTCAACATCACCAACCCCCAACGATACCCCTTTCTCTACAGATTTACAAGTCTACATTGGACAACAGCATCAGCCTCCGAGACACCCACACCCACGCCCACACCCTTTAGAACAATGCGGGTTGCGTTATCTGTGCTGCCCTTCTTCTTGGTAGCCGCTGTGCAAGCTGGGCCTGCCTGGCCTCGCCATTATGGCAACGGCCACGGCCGCCGCAGTGTCGCCAGTTTCCAAAACACCACCACCACATCAGCCACGCCGTCCGCTGCCGCTTCTTCCAGCGTCCATGTCTCGATACCTCCGACCGCGTCTCTGAGGTCGAGCGTCGATCTGGGCCCGCTTGCCGGACAAAGTTCCACAGCGACCACGGCTACGGCGTCGTCGGAGACATCAACGTCCACATCGTCAAGCGCAGGAATCCAGATTATCCCAGTCACCATGTCATTTGAGTCGGAGACATCCACATCTACTTCGTCAAGCGCGGGAATCCAGATTATCCCAGTCACCATGTCATTTGAGTCGTCGACCACATCGGCTTCGTCAAGCTCGGTGCCCGGAATCCAAATCATTCCAATCCCCCTTCCAAGCTCTTCGCCGGCGCCTAGTTTTGTGACGTCGAGCGGGCTGGTCAGTGCAGCGCCGACATCACACAACGGCAGCATCAAGACCACCACCGGTCTTGGCCAAAAGACCAGTGCCAGCATCCTCACGGCCACGGCTTCAACCACGTCCGGCAGTGCCGAGGCGTCGGCACCTGTCTCTTCAGCATCTGGCGGCCTGACTCCGTCTCCGTTCCTGACAACAGCTACGGGTGCTGCGGCTAATGCTTCTTTCACAAGAACGACCAAGTCTGAATCGACTCCATCGCCAGCATCTGCACTCGCACCCAGTAACCACACCACCACCCCTACGGCTGCTTCCAGCGCTGCACCGGCCGCCATCACTCTCAGCACCCTTCGCACCCTCAGCACTGTCAGCACCATCAGCACCATCAGCACCATCAGCAGTGCCAGCAGTGACAGCAGTGCCAGTACTACGAGCAGCACCAGCACCCCTGCTACCACCACTGCAGAGACAGCCACCACAGCATCCATCTCGGGCGTGCCCGTTGCCGAAGCCTCGTCGGACATCGCGGCGGCTTCGGCTTCTGCTGCGGCTCAGCCTTCGGCGAGCATTGCTGCCATCTACGCCGAAAACCTAGCCGGCGCTAAAAATTACAACGCCATCTTTCAAAACCTCACCACAGACTCGCCCTGCACGTCGGGCCAGGTGGCGTGCATTAGCGGCAACTTGATGTCGTGCGATGCCTCCGCAAGCAGATTTACCGTCCTGTCGGCCTGCCCGTCGGGTATGGTCTGCGAAGCTATGCCGCTGACGGCGATTCCCGGTGTCCGCATGGGCTGTGTGAGCAGCAGCGATGCCGCGAGCGTGCTGGGAACTGTATTCGGCTCTGCGGCGGCAACGCCAACGGCAACGGCAACAGAAACGGAAACGGAGGCGGCTTCGCCGGCAGCCTCTTCTTCATCAGGAAGGACCGCAGCCACCACGGCAACCACCACGACACTGGCCCCGCAGACGCTGAAGACCACGGTGACCAAGGCAGCAGTGCCGAAAGAGACTGCCACGAAGACGGAGACGGAGACGGAGACGAAGACGACGACGCAAAAGACCACAGACACAGTCACAGTCGGAGCGCCGCCCCCTGTGACCGTCTTTGAGACAGTCACTACAACGACCCCGCCAACGCAAGCTTCGACACCCCCAGGTATTCAAATCATCCCGATTCCTCTTTCGTCGTCGGTTGAGGCCGGGAAAGAGACCGTCACCTCCACGGAAACCGTCACGGCAACGGCAACAGTAACGGAGACGGTAACGTCGGTGTTGACAACAACGGTGACGACGGCCGCGACTACGGTTACGGTACAGGTGGTGTGAAAAAAAAGGTGGTAATTTGAGGGTACTTGATTGTTTGTCTTTCTTTGTTGCGATGGCTTTGCTACAAAAGAAACAGAACTGTTTTTTCACTTTTTTTTGATTTACCCTACTCTATTTCTCTTTATTGCCAGCTCTCCAGGCATTATTATCTAATTTCCTCGTTAGCCCTCATCCTTTGTCTTTTTTTAAAATAGAATCATTTCTGCTTTGTTGCCGTCTGCTGTTTTTTTTTGGCTTTGATTTGTTGCTTTGTCTTAATCGTCGTTAGGTTTGGATGGAAGGGCATGGATGAAACGGGTTTCAAAATAAGCAGACCTAGATATTGGCATCTTTTCTTGTGGCTTTTGGTATTTAACATCGTGAGCAGATCTATCAGTAGACAAAAACATATTGATTTAACATTTCAGCATCTCGCTTGGTGCAAACGGCGTGTGAAGCCCCCCAAACTCGTCTGTGCAATAATCACTTCATCGGCCACGCAGCAAAATCACAGCAGAGTGTGCCTTTTTCATCTGGAATTAAATCTGCTCCGTAATGTTATCACGACACTTTATGCGGGATCACGATTTTTTTTGTCCTGCCAGTTGCGTGTTGGAAAGCTCTCACTTGGCTCATTTGTGCGCCTATCCGCTATTGCATTATTACTCTTTTCCCTTCAGCTTCGCCCCCCACGTTATACTGTATTGATTCTCTCTTGTTGTCCTCCCGTTGTTGTTGTCCTCTTTTTTTTTTGCCTGCTTTTTTGCCTGCTTCTCTCCCCCTCCCCTATCACATTCACAACCGTCATACCCAGATGACCAATGTTATTTAACTGTCCGGCTTCAAGCACCAGTCACACGAGCAATAAAATATGCTTTCAGATAAAAAGGGATCTTTGAGGGAGGCGGATAAAAAAATACAGGGAAGAGATATAGAAAATGTCTGTAGAGAGAGTGTGTGTGTAATAAAGAGAGACAGAAGCAATGATAGAGAAAAGAACACAAGAGAGAAAGAGAGAGAGGGAGAGCCAACAGTTACAGACAAAAAAAAAAAATGAAAGACTGCAGAAGCCCCCAAAAGCCAGCTGGAAAGACACAGATGTTTGATATCCCTAGGAAAGACCACCAAAAATAAATTATTACATGCCGTCAAACTCGCCGCCCAGATCGTCCTCGTCTAAGTCCCCGTCTTGTATTTCCTTGGCCATTTCCCGCTCACGCTCTCGTGCTTCCTGGGCCTTCTTAAGTTCCAAGCGGTGCTGGTTCATGGGAAATCTCATAGCCTGGTTTTTTTTCATGCACTGTCAGAACAAGACATCTCGGGCTTCAAGTGATAATAAAAAAACTTTGATCTCGACCAAGGGGGCGCGCGAGCGCAAAAAACTTACCTTGACGCTTTCATCGTGGAGAGCTAAACACGCGCGGATGCGATCATTGAATGCCTCGCCCGGCTCCCGCGTAGCATAAACGTCGCCAATCTCCTTGCTCTTCATGAAGCCGCGCTCGCGGTCCAGCGTCGCTTCAATCACGCCGTCCCGGATGGCCTTGGCCACAATGTACTCGGCCGACTCCTCGCTGCCCAGGTGAAGGCGGATGCAGATGTCACGCAGAGAAATGCGGCTGTACGACAGCGACATCATGCGAATGCCGGTCTTGATGACGTTCTGCCGCAGCCGCAAAATCAGCGTGTACGTGCCGTCCTTGCGGAAGGTGTCGGCATGGTCGGCAATCGTGGTCTCAAAGTCCTCGAGGTTGCCCACCCGCACTGCCTGCACGAGCAGGAAGTATGGATGCAGCGCCAGCTCCAGAGCCGGCTGCCGGAACACAGCGCGGTCGGGAATGTCGCCCATCAGCAGCTCGACAACCAGCAGCAGCTTGGTGGCCGTCTGCGAGAAGCCAGCTGCACACGGGCTTGACGGAGCTTTCCGGGTGGCGGCCGTCAGATGCTCGTGGGCCTCGGTATAGCTCAGCTGGATGGCGCGGATGCGTCCCACATAGTACAGGAAGCGGGCGACCTGGTTGCTGGCGGCATTTTCGGGAAACTGCGTGTGGGACACCAGCAGGTCGGCTTGCGCAATGTTCGAAGTCGACAGATAGTTCCGCAGCAGCAGCACGATCACAGAAGCTTGGGTGTCGACATCCTTGCGCAGCACGGCAGTGCGCAGAGCCGCCAGAAGCGTGGGCCGCACAGCGACGACAGGCGACAGCGGCGATGGAGGCAGCGGCGCCAGGTGCTCGCTAAACAGAGAAAAATAAAAGTACACCTTAGCCGAGAGCGAGTCAAGAGTGCGGCGATTGAGAGTGTGGATCCGGTCGGTCAAGGCAAGCGACAGCTCAAAGCCGCGCTGGAACTGCTTCGAGTCGAACAAGTAGACCTGAAGCAGGATGCCGAGGAAGATGTCGATCTCGGGAATGACATCCTTCTTCGGCACGGGAGACACTGCTGTAGGGGTGGACGAGGAAGACGACAAGGCTGGCGTTGCGCCGTTCTGGAGTGGTAACGGAGTGGCAGCTCCAGGTGTGTCGATCTCCATCTCGGCGCCGCTGGGCCGTTGGCCCAACGGCAAATTTTCGCGACCCAGAGCAGCGAGAAGCTGTTTTGCAACGGCGGCGGACGAGGCGGAGCTGGCAGGGAACGTTTCCACAATGACGCGAGCAAGGATCTCCGGTGTCAGCCGTTTGCGGATTGACGAGATGGACCGCAGGGCTCGGAGTGTGAAACGAGGGTCGAAAAGGGCGACGGCACGATCGAGTAGGGCAAAATTGCTCTTGATATCTATTTGCGGAGCTCCAGTTAGCAGAGGCAACGGCAAAGGGCAAAAGAAAGCCGGTACGACAAAATTGAGAGAGAAGAGAAAAGAGTAGAGAAAAAGAGAAAAACAGGCCCGGTAAGAACAGAAAAAAAAAATAAAAGACAAAAAAAAAAGGCAAAGAAAAGAAAGACAACACGCAAATCACCAAAAAGTAAGAAAACACGTACCTGCAGATGTCTGGACAACCGGGTCGACCTTGACAGCACCATCGTCGGCCACAGCATCACTATCGGTCATGTTGACATCGCCGTCATTGCCATCGCCTCCTGAGGATGGTAACTTTTGTGCTGTTGATGCTGACTTTGATGGTGGTACAACCACAGTCATCTCCTCATCGCCATCCTTGCTGCCGCCGCCAATTTTGGTCTTGCCCTTCAGCGCTGCTTCGTTTTCGACGTCCTTGCTGTTACGAATGCCGCCATTTTCAACAGGCTCTTTGCCGTTGCTATGAGGTGTTTTCCCCGGCATCGCGAGATGTCTCTGCAGATGGCGCGGCGTATCTCACAAAAGAAAGAAAGAGAGAGAGAGAGAGAGCTAGGAAACAGTAAACAGAGATCACGCAACCAAAACAAAGATTATGCAAACGAAAATTCGGACAGCCGGATGATAAGACGATGCGGATATGCGGAAGAACTCCTAGGATTATGTATGCAGAGTGGGCTTGGAAATTAGGCGAACTCTTCGGGGCGCTGTGTCGAGAAAAAAGTGAAGCGATGAAGCTTCTCCTTGGCTCTCCTAAAAACGGTTTTTTTTTTCGTTCTTGGGTTGGGGGTTTTGGATTTTTTTGGTTTTGTTTTCAATTTTTTCGTTTCTTTGCTGAAGACGACAACTGCCACCGAAGTCGAGGCGATGTGTCTAAAAGGTGTCTGAGATGATGCGACGATGAATCTGGTGGGAGTCGACGAGAGAATGTGGTGATTGACAGAGGGAGAGAAATTGGGAGAGACGAGCAGAAAAGGACAAGCACGGGAAAGAGAGACGCGGCTGGACCGTATGAGCAATGGTTTCGCTTTTTTTGGCGTTAGCACCGACTTCTGGGTCTCTGTTCCCTAGCTGCTGCTACTCTCTCCTTGCTGTCAGGCGCCTCTTTTTTTGGGTCTCTTCCCACCCCCTGGTAAAGAAAGCTGCAGCAGCAAAAAAAAATGGCGGCACGCTTACTGAAGCAGGCAGCGCCAGGAAGGGTAAGCGAAAAAAAAAGAAATAAAAACTGCGATTTTTGTGAGAGAAAAGTGAATGCAGAAAGCAGCTTATGGGTTGAAGCTGATACCAACCCGGCCAACTAAAGAAAAAAATAGAACAGAACAAGAAACGGGACAGCAAAAGGAAGATTACGAGGAAAAGACATGGACAAAGGAAGGAAAGGACTCAGGTCTGGGTTGGGCAGGAACTCAAAAAGGTGCATAGGAAGGCGCTTCGGAGGAAATATTGTTTTCGTTCCAGCAGACTCCAGTGCTAAAAAAGCACATCAGTGTGCTATGGCTGGCGAATGTCTCCCTAACGCGTGACCTAATGCCCTTGATATTTTTCGCCAACAATAGCTCGAGTAGGCGGCCAGCGGACACGTCGGCTGGTCACAAGCAATAATAATAATACGGAACACGTCCTCCCCACAGTGATGGGATCTCGCATACTTGCGATTGGGTACCCACTTGCGTGACGTTGGTCCATGGCTGCCTTGGTTGCGCATGAGAACAAACGCCTAGTTTCTGACGGCGCCTGACTGACTCAGCAAAAACAGGACCCAATCGGTTGTTGGCCAATTTGAGTGTTAAAACAAATGGGATATTTCGTATATCCATACTCGCATTGTAGAATGCTTGATGTAAAATCATCTTGCAGAATCAAACGTGCAGAGGAATCTTGAAATCTTCTGTACACAGTAGATTCAGCGAACCTAGAAGAGCAAGCGAGAGCATCATAGAACTATTTCTTTCTCACTTCCTCTTAGAAGGCAATGGTGGTGATGATAGGAAGCGGAGCCGTCGAACTGCGGCCAAACGAACACGTGACTGTTGAACATGGGCTATACGGAGTAATACACACGAGTACGAGGAGATCTGTTAACGAGGCCGAAAGTGAGAATTTGGCAATCAATACCTGGCTAACGGATATTACGCAAAGCAGACTTTGTGAAAGGCATAACAAGAGGCAATATCGATGATCCGTAACCCAATTTCCAGTCCCCTTCCCCGGAAGACATCCTGCAAATAGAAAATAATGAAGAGCTGGAAAAAGACAGCAAAAGAGCAAGCATAAACATATTGTTAGATAGGACCGTGGCAGAAAACGAAGATGATAAGAAAGAAAGAATGAAAAAAAAAAAAAAAAAATACAATGAAAAGCCACTGCTGATAAAAGACCACAAAGGAGACGGCCATAGAGTCCTACGAGTCGACCTCAACAGCCTTAAGAGTCGTTCTTGTTGGCCGCCGTCACCTTGGCAGCCTGAATGACACTCATCTTGGTGATCCAGGCCATGGAGGGCTGCACCTTACGCACGGTGCGCAGCTCGTCTGACGAGTAGCCGGGGATGCGGATGTTGTAGGCGCGTTCGAGCACCAATTGGATATCGCGGATCTCGAGCACCGTAGAGCCGCGCTCCTTGGCATTGCGGCACGCCGAGTGTAGCACGTTATCCACAAAGGAATCGGCCAGGTTGAGGATTGACTGAATCGATAGTCAGTGGGTGTTGTGCATGAGAGAGAGGGGGAGAGAGAGATGGAGAGAGGGGAGAGAGAGAGATGGAGAGAGGGGAGAGAGAGAGAGAGATGGAGAGAGGGAGAGAGAGAGAGAGAGAGAGAGACGGAGAGAGAGAGAGAGACGGAGAGAGAGAGAGAGATGGAGAGAGAGAGAGAGCACGTAAACAGCTTACCTCTTCCACTTCCGGCTGCAGCAGATTGCCTTCGTGGTCTTCTGTCGTGCCGCCACACACTTGCCGCACCAGCTCATCCAGCTTCTTCTTGCTGAGAACACGCTCGCCCTCGCCTTCGATCTGAATGGTCGGCACCTTGGCCACCGCCGGCTGACCCATCACACCGCCCACAATGCCGCTGCCGCCCGTCAGCGTCGGCCGCCCGGGAGCCACGCCGCCGCCCAGAGCTACCGGCTGCGGCATCTGCGTGGCCTTTTCGGAGAGCTGCTTGGGAATGGGGAGCTTCTCGGGCAGCTTATTGGGCAGACGCATCTCGGCATAGTGGCTGCCACCTGCGGACACCCCAGCGCTCCCTGGCAGCCCCTGGGCCTGCACGTGTGCCTGTGCTTGTCCCGGGACCTGAGCATGAGCCGCCTGCTGCTGCTGCTGCTGCTGCTGTTGTTGCTGCTGCTGTTGCTGCTGCTGCTGCTGCTGCAGGTGCTGCTGGTGTGCTGCCATCTGCTGCTGCTGTTGAATCTGCGGCCGCTGCGGCGACGGAAGCACTCCGCCCACTGCGGCGCCGTTGGCCGGGCCTATCGGGTGCGGTGGCTGTTGCTGAGCGCTGCCCACAGCCGCGGATGGCGTAGCCCCAGCTCCGGCAGTGACGGCGGCCGCGGCTGCGGCTGCGGCATCAGCTTGGGCACGCTGCTGCTGCTCCTGTATCTGCTGCTTGTTGGCTTCCTCAAGGGCCTTCTGGTGTGACAACGCCTGGGGTGCCGTGTTAATAGGGTGTGCCATGTGTGGCTGCTGCAATGCTGCCGCCCGCGCAGCTGCCGCCTGCTGTGCTGCCGCCTGGGCCGCCTGGGCCGCAGTTGGTGTGCCGGCAGACGCAAGACCTGTTGATTTGAGGGCAGCAGCTGCAGAGGTGTTGATCGGCGTAGGTGGGGGATGCACGGGGGTTTGTTTTTGCTGCTGCTGCTGCTGTTGCTGCTGCTGCTGCTGTTGCTTCTGTGCTAGCTGCATTGCCGACGCAGGAATCACTGGAGGAGGGATGGGCGTTTGTTGCACTGGCCCCATGTTCGTCTTCCCGCCTGCTGGGCCCTTTGCTTTGTTGTTGCCACCGACGGGGTTGGTAGTGGTGGCAACGCCATTGGCGGGGCCTTGTCTGGCAGCAGCTGCAATCGATTCTTTTTTCGCTGCTTCAAATGCGCTGTTTATGTTGGCTTGTGAATTTTGAAGGTTGGTTGCTCCCGCTTGCTGCTGCTGCTGCTGCTGCTGCTGCTGTGCAGAAGCAGAGGCGGCGTTGGCGTTGGCGTTGATGCCTTGCGGTGGCAACTGCTGCTGCTGCTGCTGCGTTTGCGCATTCACTGCCGCACTCCCGCCACCGCCACCGCCAGCTGCAGCTTGCTGCTGCTTTTGCTGCAGCTGTGCCTTGGCCGTTTCCTGCTGCTTGCGAAAGCCGGTAATGAACCGTGCTGCGGTTTCGTGCCGCTTCTGCAACAAGTCGCGCTGCTCTTTCCACTTCTTCTGCTCTTCCGGCGTGCTCTGGCCGCTCTCGATACGGGCCTTGATGGTCATGTCGCCCTTAAAGATGTTGCTGCGCGCGCTCTCAATCTGTGTCAGAAACAGCCCCAGCTTCAACTTGATGTCCTCTTGCCACTTTGTAATCTCTTCCAGGGACTTGGTCGCCACGTTCGGCGGCGGATAGTACGTCTGCTGGTTGAGCGTCTGCAGGACATTGTCGGAAAACCTCATAGTCTGCGCTGCCGCAAGCATTTGCGACGGTGCTTGTGGTTGCTGGGGTTGCTGGGGTTGTTGCTGGGGTTGTTGCTGGGGTTGGCCTGCTGACAGAGACGTTGCCATCGCTTGGGGCCCCGTTGGTCCCATCTGTTGCGGCTGCTGCTGCAATCCCGCCTGCTGAGGTCCGGCTGGCGGCGCAGCCGGTCGGCCTGCAGCGTTGACACCACCGCCGCCTGCAGGGATTTGCGCTTGCTGGGCCTGCTGGGCCTGCTGGGCCTGCTGCTGCTGCTGCTGCTGCTGCTGAAACTGCTGTTGCTGGAGCTGCTGTTGCTGGAGCTGCTGTTGCTGAAGCTGCTGCTGCTGCTGGAGCTGTTGCTGGTGAAGCTGCTGAAGCTGTTGCGGCGACAGCTGGCGACGGTCGAGAATTTTGCGACCGAGCATGGGTGTAAAGTCGAGGATCTTACGCCCGACACTTTCCTTTTCCTGCGATCCCTCGGGGGCCTCGTTGAACCTCTTCCACAAATTGCGCAGGCCGTTTTCATACTTTTGCTTTTCGATCGGCGTCAGCTCTTTGATACCGCGCATCTGCTCCGGCTTGTACATGACCCCATGCATCGGCAGCTGCTGGCCCCCAGGATTCGCTCCGCCGCCGGCTCCAGCACCCGCACCAGGGCCGCCACCTGGAGCCTGCATGTTGGACTGATTCATCGGGCCCTATGCCTTTCTGTCCCCGTTGTTTTCTGTAACGGGTTTTTATTTTCTGTGCTTTTTTGCCTTTCCTTCTCAAATGCCAGGTCTCCCTGTTGATCCGCAGTAAAAAGTATATATCGTTCGCGATTCGATAGATTCGATAGCAACCGTCACCACGAAGCGGCGTTTTTATCAGCTTAAAAAGGCGGATGAGAAAAGAGGCCGGGAGATGAAGATGTCAAGATAGAGAGGGGGTTGAAAAAAAAGTGACACCGAAGGTGACAAAAAGGTGACGGCCTTAATTGTTCCCTGTCACTTACCGCAAGTGACAAGAAGGCAATTGGGCGTTAGAGAAACAGAACTGCGCGTCAGTGCAGAAAACACAAAGGCTAACCAGGAAACTTGAAAAAAAAACAAAAGTTGCCATATAATGAAAGAGAGGATGGGTTTTGAGCAGCGACAGAGAATAAAGGCGATCCTTGATACCAGAGCATGCTATTTTAAAGTTCAGTACGAGTAGTATGGATAGCAGCCGGGCTACAAGGCAACGGCGCAAGCCACAATCAAGCCACAAAAAGTGTGAATAAGAGCCGTGTGACTTTGGCACTGTGTCTACCACTACGAAGACCACGGGGAATATTACGAGTCATATTACAGTAAACAATCTCATAGTATCAGAAGCCGAGTTTCTTCAACATGGTCAAATAGCTATGGCTGTGTACGAAAATGAAAGTTTGTGATGGCATGCATAGTTGGGAGTCTCTAAAACAACAGGCGCTTGGAATAAATAGGGCAATGAAGAGATGGAAAAAAAAAGAAGACCAAAAAAAAAAAAAAAATAGATCCAAGAATAATAATCCAACAATGCCCGCATCCCAAATTCTAAAGAGGTATCATTCGTACTTTAAAAACATGGCAGAGGGGTTGGAGACCGGAAGGGCGAGCGAGGAGGATATAAGAGAGAAGGGATCGGTGTGATAATGATACAGAGCGGCATCGTTGCAAGTTCTAGAAAGGCAAGAAACAGCGCACGCGCGCACTCCCCGCAGCACCGGCCTTTCCTTAGGCCCACGATGATACCAACCCAAGGATCCAAATCCGATGCGCTCCATTCTCATCCCGTGTTTTGTTACAGACACGGTGCGTAGACCGGAAGACAGTGAAAGAAAAGAAAGAAAGGTAGAAAGGTAGAAATCAGAAAAACAGCGGCCGTCGCAATGCGCTGGAGCGAAAAGAACCATGAAAGAACCCCTTGGCTAAAACGCATGAAATGAGGAACCCGAGGCACGTAATAAAAGAAAATAAAAGATAAGAAAAAGGGCCAAAAAAGAACCCCCCGCCTCTCCAAGCAGATTCGCAATAAGTCGTGACATATATATATATATATATGTGTGTGTGTGTGTGTGTGTGTGATAGAGAATATATATAGGTGGTCATCCACTCATAAAGTCGTTTAAGAATTAAGTGAGCTCACCCCTCCGCCTCCCCTATCGTGTGAACGGTCGCTTTGTTATGGCGAGTCCACCTCCATGCAGTAGTACGGAAGTTCGCGCGTCAAAATATTGTCGCTGTCGCCGTCATCGCCTCCTTGGCCGTCGCCGTCGTAGTCTTCGACGGCGCGGACCTGGAAATTGTCGTCATCGTCATCGTCGTCATCGTCATCGCCGTTGTCGTTGCCCACCTCCTCGGGCTCGTCTAGCTCGTCAATGGGTGGTGGAGGCGGGTCCGTCAACTGCAGACTGTGGCGATCGCCGATGCGGCGGCGTTGCCGGCGGGCACTGGAGCCAGCTTCGCCAAGCTCGGCCGGCGGGTTGCGCAAATCTTCCGTGTCCATGTCACCGCCAAAGATCTCGCTGATGGGGCGCTTGCCGATGCTCCCAGAGGTCAGGCGGCGGCGGCGGCGGGCTTCTCGAAGCTTTTGCAAAGTTGAAAGGAATTCGTCATCGTCGTCGTCTTGGTCAGCGTCGTCGTCGATCAAGACCTCCTCGTCCGATTCGCCGCTGCACGTGAGATCCTGCAGGCCATTCATGACCGACCGGTCGATTTCAGACTGTCGGGCGGTGGACCGGGATGACGCGCGGCGGTGGCGGCTTGGCTTCCGCAGCGGATGGGCCCGTGCCGGAGCAGCCTCGGGCTCGGATTCGGGCTCCTCGATAGCATGCGGGCGAAGCACGAGTACATTGCTGGCAACAATCTCAAACTCGCCCATCTCCTCAATAAAGAGAGTCGTCTCCTCTGTCGCGAAGAATCCAAGGTGCGACGGGATTTCGTCGGCTTGCCTGGTATCTATCGCTGCTGCAGCTGCTTCTGCAGCTGTTGCTGCCCTTGCCGGTGCCCTTGGGCGTAAATGGCCTTGCGGGCTTTTGTCAGTGCTTGGCCGGGATGGCCGTCCAAAGGTGAGGTCGGTTGGCGAAGACGAGCCAGAACTCCTCGGGATATGGTGAGAGCGTTGTTGATTTGATATTCGACGGGAAGCAGCAGCAGCAGCAGCCGCGGCCGCTGCCACAGATATGTGTGTAGGTGCATCTGGCAATATAGGGTCATTAAACGGATCAGCCGAACTGTGGGACTGCGGAGGGCTTGGGCTTTCGGATGAGGCCACATCAAACAGCCCTGTCGTTTTACCGCCACGAACTCCCTCATGCATGTCTTCGTTGTGCCTGTTGTCCTTGCTGTCCTCGCTGTCACCACTGTCGTCGTCGTCGTCGTCGTCGTCGTCATCATCGCCAGCATTGTCATCGCTGTCGCTGTCGCAGTCATCGTCGTCGTCGTCGTCGTCGTTAGTTTCATCGTTGGCGCCTGAAGATGACTCCGACGAGCGTGGAGACAACTCGTCGGGCCGAAATGCATTGGGCGGCCGGAGAGGGATAGTGCTGGCTCCAGGCCGGCGCTGTGGTGGTAGAAAGCGACTGTTATTCAGCGGATGCTGTGCGACTTGCTGCGGAGCTGTCTTCTGGGGCCAATGCTTCGAATGGGGCTTGCCATGCTCGAGAGATTGCTTGCTGGGGCCAAGGGGAGAGGCTGTCACGGGCGTCTGTGGCGGGGATGTTGGGTCCACATTGTGAGACATGTTCGGCGCCGGCCACGAGGACATTGTGATGGCAGTGAGTCGAACAGGTCCCGATCCCCTCCCCTATTTTGATTGAGAGCTTTATAATTGCTTGCGCCAACCTTTCAAGTGATTTATGCTTTATTTCTCCGGGGTGGTTTTTTTTTCTTTTTTTTTTCTCTTTTTTTATTGTTTTCAACCCCTTCAAATTTCTCTACAGTTGAGTCCTCGCTGCTTTCTTGTGAAAGAAACGTCCTTTTGTGGCCTTTTGTTGCGTGATCGTGCTTGTATCTCTCTTTGTGTAAGGCGTGTGCTGGGGTGTGTTTCTTCTTGTTTCTGCGTATAATGTGTGTATTTTTTTGGTTCTATACGTGCTCGTATGTGCGTGTGTATTTAAGTGCTGGTGCTGCTTGCGGTTGTCTGTGACTCCGTGTGCGTGTGTTTAGACGTATGTGGACAGCGTCTAATTGTGGCTGCCACTGCAGCGGCTTGTGAATGCAGAAACTTTTTTTCCTGCCTGTTGTTGAGGAGACGGCTTTTCAAGTGGAATGAAAGAACTGCCATTCAATGAAGAGGAGAGGGAAGGGGAGGGGGGGGGGGGGGGGGTGTCTGTTGGTGAGAAAAAAACGGTGAGTAAACATATAGTTACATAAAGAGGGGAGGAGGGCTTTTGCAGTGGACAGTGACGAGAGGGAAAAAAAAGGAAGAGGAGGAGGAAAATTAAGAGTGAGCGAGTACTTTCAAAAAAAAAAGAAAAAAAAAAACCGTCAAGGACACAACACCCAATCCAAGATCCTCCAACAAGAGGAATATGCTGAGCTTTGGTTGGTTGTCATGATAGAGTTTGTGGTAGGTCGGATCGTAAGATTTCGCGCAGCACCAGGCGACTTTGAGAAGATGAGTAAGGAGAAAGGAAGAAAACAGAGATATAGAACCGAGAGAGAGAAAAAAAAAAAAAGAAAGGAAAGTAGAAGAAAACGGAAGAGAATGGGGGATTCACTAAACGATGCACACAATAGAGCCACAGAGAGCCAGAGGACGAGAAAGCGGAGAGGGGCAATGCGAGGAAGGCGCGAGCTGGGGTGGGAATTGGGGGCGGCGGCGGTCTGTATTGCAGATGCAGACTCGAAAGGCTTGGGAGTAAGACTGGAAAACTGGAGATTGGAGACTGGATTGTCGACTGGAGACCGCAGACTGGCGAGATGGACAAGGGTAGGGGGGCCTCAGATCTGGGTGTTGCGGTTGGATGGAGTCGACTGGCTTGGGGGGCACCTTTTTTTCTTTTCTCTTTTTTTTTCCCCCTCTGCTTTGCTGTGTCTGTTTAGTTGTACTCGTAATTTTGGGGGTTTCTGCAGTCTGCAATGCCCTGGTCGTCTTAGCGTTGCAACTGATGCCACAGTCGGGCTTGCTGCGTGCTCAGCCCGTGCCTCTTTTGCAAGCCGTTGCGGCAAAGTGATTGATGGCGCTGAAGCGGGAGAGACACAAGAGAGACCAAAGCTGGCAGCGTCTGCATATCAAAAGTCAGCTATCGCAGCATATAGGTGGAGATAAAACGAGGCTAGTGTGGGCTCTGCCGCCTTTTAGTTCTGGAATGGCAACCAGAGGATTCGCATGAAGAGGGGAGAACGGGGGGGGGGGGGGTTGGAACCAGAGACGAGGAGAGGAAGAGAGAGGGGTGGCAAGGAAAGGACACGACGAGAAGTGAGAATGGGAGCAGAATCAAAGGCGGCAGGCGAGGAAGAAAGCTGGGATTGACAACAGGCACAGTCAGTGGGATGGATGCAGAACAAGTCAAAGAGGGCAACGCAGCCCAAACTTTGGTGAGGTCAAAGTGGAATCGAGGACGAAAGACAAAATAAAGAAAAATAGAAAAAAAGGCAAAAAAAAAAGGCCCGGGTTTGGGAGCCAAGAAAAAAAAAAGTGGCAGAGCTGCAGGAAACAATGTTTGGACAGATAAAAAGCCACTTACGACAAAGTGAATAGGGGCAAAATCTCTAGATTCTATCCATATATCTGTTAAGAGATAGGTTTGGCGAGAAAAGCAGTCGTTATGTTGACTTATAACCACCGAGTCGGATGCGTACTATATTATTGCTGCGTACGAGCAGCCCGAAGCCCAAAGGCAGGCCGGCTTTTCTTCTCGTTGTCTCTGTGTGCATTCGTCTGGTCGACCCGCTCTCAGCAGGCGAAAGGTGGCGATTGATACTGAGAGAAACGGGCTTTTTGGGCATCAATGCTCCATATCCCTGACATATTGTGGGGCTGTTGACAGAATGGAAAAGAAAATAAAAGAGGAAACTGTCATTATCGTCGTCTATGAAATGAAAACTTGTGCCTGAACGTTGGGACCAGAAAAAAAAAAAAAAAAAACTAAAAAAAAACCTCACAAACTAGGGTGCAAAGAGTTTCTCTATGCAGTAGTCATATGGCAAGTCATATTTTTTGAAGCTTTCCTCGCATTGCATTGTCGCTTGCCGTGGAACCGATGCATGTGCTGGTGAAGCTTCACGTATAAGGCTGTAAATCATACTCATGATTTTATCTACTCGTATATTAACTGAGGGTTTTGCCCTGTGCAATTTAGGACATTCCAACACATAAAACCACGATCACGTATTATTTGCGGCCAAAATGTCTCTCGTCCTTGCCCTTTCTCTCCTTCGCCTCTGCTCTTTCCGTCTGCGGACATGCAGTCGGAAAAAGGGCAGGACAACCCTGGCCAGTTGGTGTCCACAAATGCCGGTGCTGGTTGCGCCTTCTGCGGCAGGTAAACCGAACGGACCGGAGCAAGGCCTGGTGGCAGGTCTGAAGTGGCCCTATTTTAGACGACTTGTGTGGGCGGCAATACGAGTAGTGAGTATTAGTGACAGCGACTCGGAGGCGGTCAGCTAGCTCCCATGGGGCGGGGTTGTCCCATCCCACTGCGAGCGCTAGCGCAGAGCTATGAAGTATGGAGTATTACGAGTATGGATATTATTATTACTTCCGTACTCCGTACGAAGACCCCCCTCCGTCATATTGTGTCTATTATATACTCGTAACCGTCTGTTACTCGTATTAATTACTTTATCAAGTGAGATTAGGGGCCAGCGACCGCACGTCCCTACGAGTTGCACAGCGCCTGCACGCAGATGGCAATCTGGCCGGCCTGGAAGAGCATGTCCACGCCCCAGTATGCTGCACGTGACCTCGCCCTCAGCCGCCCCCCGACGGCCAACCCTCAACCAGTAGTTGCAGTCGAGGGTGATATGGAAGCCGTTACGCACGTCGCCACTGGCGTGGATCAGTCTGCCTACACTCGAGTTGTCCGTATTGAGAACGGCGCGGGCCCAGTGCGCTTTGAAGAGACGCCGGCTGCCGCGCGTGACGGGCAGCGCAGCACGGACTACGTGCCATGCGACAGCCTCGAGAGCCAAACTGCCTCGGTGCCGGCAGCGGGCCCCACGGCCGCGCGGGCTGCTCTCACGGCCTGGATATACGCCGCCTCCTTGTTCCGGTCCGGGCTGGCCCCAGTGAGGCCGAAGGACCTACGGTGCCCGTCTATGAGACGGAACAGCGCCAGTCCCATAGACGGGCACCGTAGGGCCGGAACGGAAGACTTAACCAGCCGGTAGTTTGCTTTCGCTTAATAAAAGGTTTAAGAGCACCGCGTCGAGCTCGGTGCGAATAAGGACCGGGGCACGAGCAGCCCTCCAGACCCTGCAAAGAGCGGACGATGCCCTCTTCGTTCCAGTGGCCGAGACTCAGTAGGTCCTCGGGCAGAATGGTCTGCAGGGTAGAGCCCGTATCATTGACGATAGGAATTCGGGCACACTGGGCACCACCTGTTTTCTGATTCTCACCTCGTGGAATTGCTCTGTCGCGGCGGGATAGCACTACATTTTCTGCGCCTTTCGGTAATGCTTCGCCCCTTGCTAGGATGCGGATCTCATCTGATAAAGGAATGCCTGTGTAAAATGTTAGTGTAAACAGACATGCATGCGCTGTGAGCTTGACACGTAAGGAAAAAAACTTTGGGGTGGGGATATGTAATATTACTATGTGCATATTCTCTCATAACTGTCTTCGTCCTTCTCTCATCCGGCGACGGAACATAGTCTACAAAGTGGCCGTCCACCAACCACTTTGCATCCTTAGGGTGTTTTGGCATCAAGCCCGCCTACTCGTTACGGGTGCTTCGGACGGCAAAGCAGATCCTGCTGAAGCGCCAAACGGTGGATCTCTGACATTTGCTCTTGTGCGGATTTGTTTGAGTCTGTGGGAAACACTTTGTTGGCGACAAACCTTGGGGCAGCAGAGTCCGGGACAGCAAAGTCCGCGGCAGCAGAATCAGTGGAAGCTTTATCGGGCATGATGAACGGTGTCGACAGTTGTCATGCGTGACGGTGTGGTAGGGTATGGTAATGGTCTACGAGTAAAGTTGAAATGAACCTAAAGACGCCAGCAGAAAGAGAGAGGTGGTGGTCAGGTGACAACCCCACTAAACGTCGTATTTAGGGCCCTGCTTGGAGCGCGTCCCATCCCGCCAACCGTCGCGTCTGACATTCCCACATCACGGCCAACACGGCAGCAGTTGTTGAGCAACAGCAAACGGGCAGAACGAAACCAAATTTGCCACGGCTCACAGTGCACGGCGCAGTCCGATTTTCCATTACGATAAAAAAAAATGTCTCGTCTCAATGTCTATCTCGACCAGATGGCGGTGTCCTGCCAAGGCATCGACTCCTTGCCGTAAGCGAAAGCAGCCTTTTGATAGCATGTGTTTCTTTTCTTCTTTTTTCTTTTGTACTAAACAACATTTCAGTTTTCCTCCGCCCAAGGTCTTTACGAACGCAATGCTGTACAACAACGACATTACCAGCTTGATCCGCGACACCGAGACGCACGAACGGGCGCTCTTTTCGGTGCCTCCGCGACAGACGATCGCGGATGCCGACGCGGCGCGGGCGGCGGAGTCGTCTTCGTCGGCTGGGGCAGCAGCAGCGGCGCCGGGCGGGCGGCGGCGGCAGACGGTGTTCAATGTGGCCGGCGGCGAGGTGACGACGGGCCCGCCATCGGCGCGGCCGAGCGCAGCGCCACGGCGGCAGACGGCGGTGGCGGCCGTGCTCGGCGGCGATCTGCACGCACAAATCACGCGACGGGGAGCCGGCGGCGGCGGCGGCGCATCGTCGTCCAACGACGGGATGGCGGGCGGTGACGTCGACATCAATGTGCTGCTGCGGGGGGCCGAAAAGCTGTGCTCGGTGTACGCGCTGCCTGGGGCGCTGGAGCGGATTCCGCAGCTGCGGCAAAAATACGCCCAGCAGAGCAGCACGCTGGCGTACTACGAGGCCAAGGTGGCGGACCAGGCCCGGCGCCTGGAAGAGATGAACCGGGGCTGGCGCGGCGGCGGCAGGGGCAGCAGCGGCGGCGGCGGCGATGCAGGAGACGACGACGACGACAACAACAGCACGAGCGGCGGCGCGGACACCAGCAGAAGTCGGAGCAGCAGCCAGCTGGCGGCTCCAGCCGACGTCATCAGCGAGGCCGACCTGAAGCGTGAAGAGGAAGAAGTGCGCGAGCTGGAGCGGAGAAAGAAGGAGCTGCAAGAAAGATTGCGCGCTATGGACAAGGACCTCGGCGGTCTCCTCCGTATGTGACGGGGAATGGAAACAATGACAAGAGCACGAGGAGCATCAGCGACACAGCGACACAGCGACACAGCGGCAGCAACAGCAACTAAAATGAGACACCAGTATTTCTCTGTGGGAAGTACGAGGCAATACAGCACAGGACAGACAAAAGCTAAAGCATAAACCAACAAAGAACGAGACGGCCAAAAGTCGGCCGACAACAACAAAAAGCCGCCACTCCCGCCACCGCCGCCACTCCTGCCACCGCCGGCCTCCAGACCGAGCTCGATTTAAGCCGCTTGGCGGGCTCGCACCAGTTCGCTGACAAACGTCTGGACGTCCTGGGCGCCGCTGACCTCGATGCGGTCGTTGATGATAAAGTGCGGCACGCCATGCACGCCGCGGCGGAAGGCGTCCTGGACCTCGGCGTCGACAATGGCGCCACCTGCAGCCTTGTCGTCCGGGCTGCTCAGCCAGGCGCGGGCCTCGGCGGCGTCGATGCCGGCACGCTCGGCGGCTGCCACCAGCATGTCGTGGGACGTCACGTCGCCGCCCTCCTCGAAGTAGGAGCGGAACAGACTGGCCATGAGACTGTTTTCCAGATCGGTGTTTGGCAGCGGCGTCGAGCTCGTTGCTGCTGCTGCTGTTGCGGCTGCTGCGGCTGCTGCGGCTGCTGCGGCTGGTGCAGCTGCCGAGGATGGCACGTCGCCGTTCTGGGATGTTTCTGCTGCTGCTGTGCCCTTTTCCGCTTCCTTTGTGGCTGCCGCCTGCGCCTGGGCTCGCGCCTGGGCCTCGGCCTCCTTCTTCTTGGCCAGCTGCACCAGGCGGTGGGCATCGCGCGTGCTGCCCACCTTGCCCTCAAAGGTAAAGCGGATGCCCTCCTGCGCACCCATGGCGCGCATGCGTGCGTTGAGCGCTGCCACGCGGTCGGCGCCAAACTTGGCCGCCAGCCGCTCGTTGACCGGGATGCCGGTCTTGGGCGCCTCCGGGTCGAGATAAAAGGGCAGCCAGGACACGACGACGTGGTCGTCGGCGGCTCCCGGCACCGTGCGCTTGTACACGGCAACAGCCTGCTCGAAGCGCTTTTTGCCCAGATAGCACTATGTCCAACTGTTAGTTTTCAGAACACGGCGCTGAGGGAACCAAGCCAGACTGGTATTGTTGTGCGGGCTGAGGGAGACGAGTACAATGTAATGGGCTGAGGGACGAGTGTGCAGCTAGCAGATCGCAATATATGAGTAGCACCCGTCGGAAGCGGATGCTGCTGTTTAAAAAGGGGTTCCAGGTAAAAAGGGGTTCCAGGGGCATATCTGAGCTTACAAAAGGACAAATAATGTCCGAGATGATTTTGACGTTGATGACAGCCATGATGGTGGCCAATTTACAGGAAGAGTGAGATTGATTGAGACTTGGTTGCAGAGATACACAACGCGCCCGGTCACAGGACAGATGGGGGAATGCAGTCCTATTTTTATACCATGGAACAGCGGGCCTATGGTCGTGGAAATGCTTGGAAAGGCTTGCCTAGACTGAAACGGTGCAAGACGTACTGGTATGGTGGCATGATGACATTGGTCGCAGCCCTGCTTACCAATCACCAGAACTGCATTTCCACACAGGCGAATGGATTCTGTTTACTTTGAGGTATTATAGTATTATGTATACATATGTACTCGTATATCGGGAATCTTTTCGCAAGATTCTCTTTTCGCAAGATTCCAATGAAATTTACGTATTGCTTGGTCATTTTAATGCTTAATGCCCCTCCCAAACCTCTAATACCGAGCGGTTATGCCCAATGCCGAATCCAAGGTCAGCCATAATCGTGAACCCGCTAAAAGGTTCGTTCCTTCAATACCGTAACCAAGTAGCCAGACGTAGACAAACAGCCAACTCTCTCTGGCGGCAGCTGGGCGGGACTGCCTCGTGCGCCGCCGCCGGGGTTGACTGACAGGCTCTGTGAGGGCTAGTCTGAGAGCGATCCGGGGAAGAAAAAGGTGTATAGAGCTGCCCGCAAGCCAGTGCGAATTTGCTCAAGTAAATAGAAAAGAGTCCTCGCATAACGCAGAGGCAACGCTGGAGAGCTGCTGGAGAGCTGCTGATGGCAACCCAGCCAGACCCGGCCAGCATGTCAAGTGGGCCCAGCTCTGTCCGGCTGCCGGCTGCAATTGCGAGTGCAAACCGGCGACGATGGCGATGGCGATGGCAATGACGGCGACGGCCGCCAGCAGTCGGCACGGGGTCGACTGCTGCTGCCCACGGGCCACGCAGAGTGCTGGTGCCGGCGGCGGCCAGGATGGTGGTTGTGGAAGAGGGGTTTCTGGCGGGTGGAGGATCTGAGGGGCGGCCGCGACGTGTGCTTCTCGCCGTCGCCGTCGCTGTTTCCGTCGTTTCTGTCGTTTCCGTCGTTTTCGTCGTTTCTGTGGTGCTCGTTGTCGGCGTTGCCGGGCTCGTGGGTCTTGTGGCGATGAAGGCTGTCGTCTGGCGCAGCTCGCCGCCGCTTTGCCGGCTCGGCGTACTGCACGTGGCGGTCCCAGCTTTCCAGGGTCAGGTAGGGGCTGCGCAGCCAGCTTCGCAGCTCGTGCAGAAACAGGCGGGTATGGTCGCGGCGGCCCAGAAAGCCGAGCAGCAGCTCCTCGGCCTGGCCAGAGCTGCCCTGCATGTCCATGGTCTGCAGGAGGGCCACGATGTACTCGACGAGAAAGTCCACGTTGGCCGCGCGGCGGCTGCCTGCTGCTGCTGCTGTGCTCGTGCACGTCGTTGCAGCAGACTCCCGTCTTTCTGTTCTTTCTGCTCTTTCTGTTATTTCTGTTCTTTCTGTTCCAGCAGCGTCCTCCCCTCCCCAGAAGACCTGCAGCTCGCGCCGCAGAAACGCGCGCGCGCGCGAGACCAGGTCCGGGTCGCGCACAAACAGCTGCGGCGTCAGCTCGCGGTAGTATCGCGAGTGGCGGTTTGCACCGATATGCAGCGAGTAGAGGCCTAGACGGTACACGCGGCGGCGGCGGGCCAAGGCGGCGGCGGCGGCGGCTTCGGCGCTTCCGGCGGAGGAGGAGGACGACGACGACGACGCCAAATGACGTGGGCGGTTTCGCCTCGCCCCGTAGAGCTCGAATGGCCTCCTGAACGGTAACGACGACGACGACGACGACGACGATGACGACGAGGCCGCATTTCCACCATTTCCAGATTGTTGTTGCAGCAGCTGCTGCTGCTGCTTCTCAGCAGGCGTCGACGGCGGCGGCGGCACTGGAAACGACTTCCACGACTGGCGGTCGGCGCTGAACTCGTGGTGAACCGACGTGACCGTGGCCTTGCACAACGGACAGGACGGGTGGTGCTCCAACAGCCAGCTGACGAGGCAGAGAAAGTCGTAGTGCTGGTGGGCGCACGGCTGGGCTATGCAGGGCTCGGACACGGCATCCAGGCAGATGACGCAGCGGATCGTCTCGGCACTGATGTCGGCCTTGCCATGTTCGCACGCGCTGTCCGCCTCCCCGTCGCGGCCGGTCTCGTGCAGCAGCTGCAGCTGCGGCGGCTGTTCCTCCTGCTCGCCTTTCTCGACGGCCATCTCGTCTGGCGGCTCTTTTGCTGCTGTGTTCGGCGGCAACGGCAACCTGCCGCTCTGCTCCTCGGTGCTCATGGTGCTAATGTTGCAAAAGCCATCGAACAGCAGCTGGGTATGTGGCCGGCCCGAATGAGGGAATCGTCCATTTCATGCCAGACGGAAAGGATGTCGTGTGGCGAAAAGCCTGCTTCTTCCCAAATCCCACGATTAAAAATTACGAAGTATGTACGGTTATGTAATAATTATGGGTCTCCAGGAAAGGCACTCACACACCGTACTCCGTATTAATGCTCCATACAGCGCCAACTTATAGTGGGGTGTGCTGTGAAAGACGCGACAGGCCACCCATTACGACGCGTTTCCATCCTGCCCCCACCAAGTCGCGTGTGTCGAACAGCGCTGTATCCATACACTGTAATAAAGTGTATGGATAGTGTCTCCATAGCCACTCGTGCCTTCCGCTTTGTCTGTCTTCTGTGCTCTTCACTGCATTTATCATTTTTTACTTCCCATAAAGATCCTTTGCTTGCCACCGCACGCACACCGCCAGAACAGCCAATTCCTGGTGGAGAGAGAGCAATGGACGCAGACAAACGGAAGGCCTACGAGGCGGAGTGCCAGCGGCTGCGGTCAGAACTGAAGCTGTGGGAGGCGACATGGACACGCGAGCATGGCGATGCTAAGCCTACGCGAGACGAGATCAAGCAGAATCCGGGCATAGGTGCGTTTTTCCTTTTTTCCTTTCCGGGCGACATTGGTTCTGGCAATGGCTGTTTGTATTGTGTCGCCGTCTGCAGCTAACACCTTTTTCTTTTTCCCTCTATTCCAGCACAAAAATACAGTGCCTACAACCGGCTTCGTGACATATTGAGCGGCAAGATCTCGGCGTCAGGTTCTCAGAAAAGGGCAAAGACGACGACGACGACAACGACGGCATCGAAAGCTACGGCGTCTCCGACAAAGCGAAAAGCGGCTGCTCTGGACGGCGGCCAGGGCCAGACGCAGACTGCGGCGCCGCCGGTGCATCAGACGCCGGCCAAGCGCCTCCGGGGCGGCGGGACGGCTGCGCAGCACACGCCGCTGTCTGCAGCAAAAGCCACGGCGGCTGCTGCTGCTGGCGCCGGCGGCTTGGCCACGCCTTCGGTGGCTCGCCGGCTGTTTAGCCCTGCTGCGCCGACGTCGGTTGGCCCCACGCCGCAGCGAGATGGCCGCGTGCTGGGGCTCTTTGACATACTGTACGAGGAGGAGGACGAGCACGACATGGATGGTGCTGGCGTGGTGGCAGCGGTGGCTTCGACGACGACGACGATGGCGACGACGCCATCCAGACGACGGGCAACAACCACTGCGACGGCAGCAGGTGCGGCGACATTGGCGGCTGGGTTGCTCACTTCGACGCCGCGGAAGCAGGTTTTGGACGACGGCGGCAGCGGCGACGAAGACGAAGGTGACGACGATGACGATGACGATGACGATGACGGCGGCAACCAGCGGCGGCGGCGGCGGCGGCTCGGCCGGACGCCCATGTCGTCAGCCAAGCGCAACCTGCTGGGCCGTTTTATGGCCGTGGACGCCCTGGCCGTGCCGGCGGCGGTAGCCGTGGTGTCGACGCCGCTCAAGGCGTGCGACGGCAACGCACAGCCTCTTCGTGGCCTCGGCAATGGCATTGGCATCGGCAACGACCCCATCGACGAGGCCTCTCCGTCCAAGGCGCCATTTGCCACACCGACCTTTTTGCGCCGCGCTCCACCCGTGGGCGCGGCTGCGGCGCTGGTGGACGAAAACGGCGACTTTTTGTCGCCGCCGGGCCGCCGGATGCGTCGTGGGCCGGCGCCGCGGCTACTCGTGCTGACGGCGACGGCCGCAGCAACGACGGCCACGACGACCGCGACAGCGACCGGTGTGACGGCGGCGCCGGCGGCGGCGATGGTGAGGCCGGTGGGCAGGCAGCAACCGCGCGGGCTGAGCTCGATCCTGGCGAATCTGCGCAAGATGGAGGACGACAAGCTGGACGAGGAGCTGGACGTTTTGCGCGAGTTGGAAGCGGAAGCTTTTGCGGGCACGCCGACGGCAACGAAGATGCAGCCAAAGCGGCAGCCAGACGATCCAGTGGCTGGGGCAGCGGCTGGGGCAGCGGCTGGGGCAGACGGACCTGCCGACGGGCCTACAACAGCCGGCGGCATGCGTTCTGCGGCCGCTGACATACAGCAGTCAAACAACGCAGAGACGATCGGCGACGATCCGCTGCCCTACGCGCCGCCGTCGCCGTCGCCGGCATCACGGCAGCGGCCGCGGCTGCTGGGCGGCTTCGACGACGAGGACCTCTATGACAGCGACGGTGGCGATGGCGGCGACGCGGCCGCCGACAGAAAAGCGCCCCTGCGTGTCTTCAAGAAGAAAGGCCAGAAGCGGACAACGCGGCTCATGTACATGCGGCCGGTACGGACCAAGGGGCCGGCGTCGGCGGCCATCGCTGCAGCACCAGAGAAGCCGCCGCGTGACGCCGCACTAGGAGCGGCTCTGGCAGAGGAAGACGCTGCCTATGACGGGCTGTCGGGCTCCGACGCAGAAGAGCCATCGGCGGAGGCTGGCAAGCAGGCAAAGGGCAACAAGGGCAACAAGGGCACAAAAGGCACAAAGGGCAAGGCAGGCAACCAGGACCCAGCCAAGAAGAGCGGGCGCAAGGTCAACGAACTGGCTCACGCCAACTTCAAACGACTGAAACTGCGCAACAAGGGATCCAAGGGCGGCCAGGGCTACAACAGCCGGTTCCGGCGGCGGCGGTGACGGGGGCAGGACACAATCGGGACATTGGGAGTTATATGGCGTTCATCAATGGCGGGCAAAAAAAATGGATGGGCGGGCGGCAAATGTATGGCTTTATTAGCATAGCATTCAGATGCGAGTACGAGTAAACACCAGAGAATGAAATGCACGCCTCGTAAAGCATAATGCAAGCATCAGGTTGCTGCGCAGCCCGGCAGTGGAGGCCAAGCACTTCGTATTAATATTCCATACGGTGGCAAGGCGGCATTGATGGGAATATTGGTACATGGATCGTGTATGGATATTACTCGTATTTATGGAGTAATACAGAGTACTCGTATGCCATAGAGCAATATCCATAATACGAGTATGCAGTAGCCGGGTTATGGAGTACGAGCATGGTTGCTGGTAGCAACTGACCGTAATATGAGCGGAGTATCCATACGTCGCACGTACAAATTGCCTACGTTTACAAGTTCCGCGATACGATGTATTAATATTCTGGAATAAACGCTTGACTTGGAGTTCCAGCCTGATACCTAAACTACTCGTACTCGTATAGTACTCCGTACAATTGCCCGTATGGAGTTTATCGTGTCTCTTTCAGCACTCCAGGGCTGCTAGCGTGGTCGCGCCAGCGACAGCACACCTTCCTGTTCCTGACAGGGGTGGGGAGCAAACCTCTACAGGGGTGCGACGAGCGCTGAGGCGCCTGCCCCGTTAGCGCTCCTGTTTCCCAGCCAACGTAGTCCAGCCCCCCTCCATTTTTGTTGACATCGCAGCCCTTTTCGATACGAGTTACGGAGCAATTACGTCGACATGCGAGTGCACAGCCGTAAAAACACCCCCCAGCCATCCCCATCGCCTCGAGACAGTGGGTTTCTAATTGTGCAGTGGCCGGACGACGGCGTGCATGATGCAGCTGCGAGAATAAGTACACTTTTGCAGCTGCCACGCAGTAAAATTGACAAAGCCGTACTCCGTAGTGAAGCGAGTTTCAACAAGGAAAGAAGAAAAGAGCTCGTCCGCTCATTGTCCTTTCCCTTTTCTCAATTTCCCTCCCCCCCCCCTTCCCCATTCCCTTTTGTTCCCGGCTGCCCGCTGCTCTTACCTTCACTGTCCCTTCATTCTTTTCTTCTTCTCACTTTTTTGTTCTCCTTATTTTCCTTTTACACCATCTTCCCATCACAACCAAGAAAAACATTTGAAAGAAAAGATCACTGTTCTCAACCACCGCATCGAAAGCGGGCTTAAAAGTAGGACAGACAAAACGTGCAACATTCAGCTTCCTCTTCTTATCCTTTTCTCTTCTCTGCGTTTCGTTTCGCTGGCGATCTTGTCATCGTCAAACGGCAAAAAAACAAAACAAAACAAGAAAAAGCAAAACAAATAAGCTCAGAAGCATCGCTGTCATATATTTCATCTTTCCACCACATCCATCCCATTGCGTTCTACCCTATCACTGTTCTCGCCCAGCACAAGAGCTCTTCTGGCTCATTGTGCTCTGCTCTCTGTCTTGCGCGAAAAGGCTAACTTTTTTGTGTGCTCTTTGCTTTCACGTTCTAGTAGAGTCTTCTTTCGATCAAGCGAGCCGTTGGCCAGCATTCCAGTGAAGCTCGGCCTCTTCACTACGGGCGCGAGACGAGCCGACGCGAGAGCCGATCTGCATTCCTCTCATCTCTTCGTCCTAGCCAGCGTGCACCACCCAAAATCAACAAAAAAAGGGGCCTTTTTGGCCGATTCCGCATTCCAGCTGTCTGCAAATATTGCACGCCTAGTCAAACGCCCCAGTCCTGAGCCCGCCTCACTTTGTTGAGGTCGGGATCGGGTTCCTACATGCCAGTTGTTTTGACATCTCGCAAACAAAGGAACCAGAAAAAGGGGTGAGAGAGAGAGAGAGAAGAGACGAAGAAGTTGTGTAGCGTGAGGCGGGAGTGGATGCTTATCGGGGCGGGAGTTTCCTTTTTCTCCCACTGCTGAGCGGCCTGCTCGACAATAACAGTCGGCATGGCGGTCGCAATTATTCCTATTGCCGTTTATCGTAAGTTTTGGCACAGATCTTGTCCTGGCCGGCCCAGCTTCTTGACCCGGCGTGGATCTGAACCAGCTAACACTTACTTACTCTCACAGGATATTTACCATTTCTCGGGTATCACCATGTGTTGATGATACTGATAGCTGTTGCTATCATATTATTATGTGAGTTTTTTGTCTCTTCTCGTCTCTGCTTTTCTCCTTCCTTACACTCTCTTTTCCCCCATTTTTTCTTCTTTTGCGTGCCCCTGTGCTTCTCTCCCGGCTAACAAACAAATACAGCACTGCTACTGGCTGGCTGTTCCTCGTCAAGTCCGCTGATACCCGACATCTTTTTGCTGTCAATCTACTACGAGCACTACGTCGCCAAGCCCGACACGGCACAGGTCGACTACAATGTCAACACGGCCATTAGCAATATAGTGGGCGGCGCCCATCTACAGGCGCGCGTCGGCTATTTTGGCATATGTGTCAACCCGGACGGCGGCTCGTGGCTCTGTTCTAACAATGCTACCGCGCTGGCCAACGAGGTCAGCGTCGACCAGGACCCGCTCAATCTGATCTGGCTGGCCAGCCAGTTCAAGGACATGATTGTCTTTCCGTATCTGATGTGAGTTTTCTGTGCCGCACGCTGTGCCCATCTATCGCCAATCTTGCGACTAACAGGACAGAATCATTGCTCTCATTTTTGCCTTTATCTGTGTTCTTTTGCTGGCCACCTTTCCGGGCTGGCACGAGGAGGAGTCCATTGACGGTTCCGAGAAAGATGTCAAGCCATTTCCCTCGCGCTTCGTGTCGCAATTGTCCCTGGCCATCATCTTCGTGTCGGCCGTGTTCGTGCTGGTTTCGGTGCTGTGGCAACACACGGCGTCGGTGGCCGCCAGCATCATCGCCCAGGACTTTGGCAACGGCAGCGTGCGCTCGGGCATTGGTACCAGCGCCATGGTCATGGGCTGGTTCTCGTTTACTCTGCTGATTGTCGTGACCATTGGCCTTCTGGTGATGATTCTGAGCATTAAGGTGCTCAACCAGCTGGCCGACTAGGGCTCGTCCAGCTCGAGTTGATTGTCGGGAGGGAAAACCGAGACTGAGCGAGACACTGCATGAGACACTTGCGAATGAGAAAACTGGACAACCGCTTTGACGACCAAGTGCAAGGGATGTGAACAAGAACCCCGGTCGACGATCACCTCCTGTGGCGAGGTGGCTCGTTGGGCCCCATTGTCACCGTCGCGAAAGAAGATAAACAAAGCGAATTAGGCTTTGAGGACTGTGCTTCTTTTATCACAGTCTCCCGTGCCGCAGTATCTTTGGACTGACTCTACCGACGTTTTCCTTGTCTGTCTCAGCACTCGAGGAGCCGCCGTTCATGGTTTCTCCTGCCTTTGAAGCAGACTGCGAACAGAGAAAAGAGGCATCTTCACATTGTGGGAGGACGCGTCCGGTTTGCACGGATATAGACGGCGTGCTTGTCTGTATCTTTGTACGAAGCGGTTCTTTGCCAATCTTATGGTGCCTTTTGCCTGCATCACTTTTGGTTTTTGTTCTGCTTTTTATTCTATTCCTGCAGGTTGAGGTCAGTTCCCGACACTTGAGACATGAGACATGTTGGGGATTGAAAGAGAAAAAGTGAATGTCAGCAAAGTGGGCGAGCGAGCGAGAAAGACCGCGCGCTTTCACCGATGCTTGTACGTGTTTAATGTATATAGACTGGCAAAATCTGTTATTTGGTTTGGTATGTTCTGGTATGTTTTGGTATGTTTTGGTATGTTTTGAGTTTTGATTTGTTTTGATGCCTTTTGTTTGTTTGAGCATGTCATCATTTTTGTTTTTCACCCGTTGTTTCCTCTTCCCTGATTCGGTAATGATGGCATTTTCATAAAGTATTTCTATTCTTCTCTTCTCTCTTGTTCTTGCGGTCTTTTCTATGCTCTCTTTGCGGTTTATCTTAACAGCTGCGCAATCACAAAACCGGAAAGCCGAAAAGAAGGGGAAGGATACGGGGGAGAAGACAGGATAAGAAAGAGGCGATAGGAGATGGAGGGAGACGGTACACATACTCTGAAGGACGTGGAGGTGGATATAATAAGGGCACATGTAGTGTTAGTTAGCAATAACTGGAAGCAATAACTGGAAGGAAAGAATGGAATCAGTGGTGTTTGTCGCCGTCAAAGGTGTTTGTGACGCAGAAAAAAAATGTGCCGAGAAATAACAATACTGTCCAAAATATCAAGGGTTTTTTTTTTTTAATTGAAGACCAATACAGCAGGAGATGATAATAGTGTCTCATTTTGCACTTTTTTGCGTAAGAGATTTCCCATGTATCGAACAATCGCCGTTTTCTAACAAGCCCAAACAAAACACGCTCTATGTAGTCAAACGAACAGAAGGGGCAAAACACCCACGATATAAAAAGAGAAAATCAGGAATAAATAAGCAGCACGATGGCTTGAAAAGCAGGCAAAAAAACAAAACAAAAAAACAAAAAGATAGCCCATTCGTGTTCCTTGCTGGCAGTGTCCAGAGGGCAAAAACTGGTTTTGTTTCATGCTGTTGTGATAGGCCCCGGCAGGATCTAGCACAGTGGAAAAGGTACGGTCTTCAAAAGCACGCGCCGCAGCACGCTGGCCCAGGGAGGGCTTAAAACAGTCAAGCAGCTGTGCCAAGACCATTAAACGGCCGAGAATGTCCAATGTGTGCTCTCGCTCGCGACAAAGTCCTCCATGGCCATCGGTCCAGGCTGGGCCATCGACGTCTTCAGGTCAAGACACCAGGACCTCTTCATCTTCCCCTCAAGCCAGCAAACCCGTTCCCAGCCACAGGTCTCCAGCGGCCACAGATCGCTGACGTTATAGGCTCGCGGTGCTGACGTTCTCCTTTGCAAAGCCCAAGTTCCCACCCCAGCGGTTGTCCCATGGATTGTTCCCCCTATGTCGGCCGCCGGAACGGATGGGCCTCGGTGTTCAGGACCCAGTCGTCGAGGCTGATGACGTCTGGCGTGCAGAAGAGCAGGTAAAAGTACTTGAGCGTCTCGGCAAACCAGAAGCTCTCCATGTTGTCTTCCAGCTTGGGCTCGGAGCCCGGCTCGGCCAGGACGTCCGACACGGCGCTGTGGCCGGCCTCGGTGCGTGTCTGCTTGACGACGGCCTGGAACATGCGCCAGCCCCGTTCCTGCCACACGGGATCGCCGGTGATGCGGTACATATACCAGACCGACTCGATGGCCTCGGGCCTGCGTGGCTTAGTCAGTCATCAATCTCCAGCACAAGTCTTCAGCTTTCAGCTTTCTCTGTCCCCAAAACGTACCGCAAAATATACCGCCGGTCACCGATGCTCACAAAGCCCGGCAGAAGCCGCTCCCGCTGGATGCGGTCCTCCACAAACTCTTCGTGTGTCTTTGGGCGCACGGGCTCGGTCGGCAGATTCAGATCGCCCAGTGGCTGTTGCTGCACTGCGCGGCCTTCCGAGGCCGGTGGTGCGGTGGAAGACGTCGACGACGACGAGGAAGGCGAAGCAAGCGGCGGTGCGGCCTGTGCGGCCTGTGCGGCCGACTGAGCGGCTGGCTCTGTGGCAGCCGAAGCGGCAGCAGCAGCCAATGCGGCCGGATTGGGTTCTGGCGCATGGCCGAGCGTGTCGGTGACGGCACCGCCGAGGCTCAAGTCGGACTCCAGCGCCTTGACTTTTCGGTCAATGGTCGCCTCGATTTCGTCCTGCTGTCGCTGGGTCGTCGAGTTGACCTGAGGGGCCAGGTCGCGGGCGCCAAGGTTTTTTGCCGCATTGGCCGCAGTGGCCGCCGTGTCGGTGGTACTCGGGCTCTTCGCAGGAGCAGCCGCATCGCTGGTCATGTCGTCTTGCTGAGCGGCGGCGGCGGCGGCGGCGGCGGCGGCCTGGCGGGCCCGCTCGTCGGCCTCGTGGCGGCGCAGTTCCTGGATCTTGAGGACCTCTGCGGTCTTGGTCTTCCAGCGCTCGACGCGCTCTTCGTAGGCGTGCATTTCCTTTTCGCGCCAGTCTTTGTTGGGGTCGAGCTCGGCATACCAGAGGGTGCGGTTCCAGGGACAGGCGCCGGTCGTGTTGGCGCACGGCATGATGCTGGAGCCCTCGGGCATCAGGCCGGTGGGCGTGATGTCGTAGGCCCAGACACAGCCGTCGGCCAGCTTGCTGCCGATCTCGACGTCCTCGGGGCGGTCGAAGATGCGGCCGCCCATGGCAAACATGCCGCCCAGGAAGCAGGTCAGATGGGTGATTTCGTAGCGGTGGATCAGGTCCTTGTCGGTGCCGTCGCGGCTGAACACCTTGGCGGAGAAGAGCAGCTCGCGCGACTCGTCCTCGATCATGGGGCGGTACAGCAGGTATTTCTTGACGGCGTCGGCGACCTTTTCGTGCATGGTGCGGTATTTGGGCTCGAGCCCGCCGAGGAGGAGATATTGCTAAGGAAAGAAAACCGCAAGTTAGCGAGGCTGGTCAGAGGGGAAGTGGGTGAGGCAAGAGTGTGACGCACCTTGGGATAGTACTCGTAGGCAGAGTCCTGGCTGCCTCCCATGCTGTACGAGTCCATGCCGTAGCCGCCCGCGGTCAGGTTCTGGGGCACGCAGTTCCACTCGGCGTCTTCGCCGTTGGCCGTGACCGGGTTCGAGCCGGGCGGCAGCTTGTGTCGCTGGTAGGAGCTGAAGTCGGGCTTGGGAACAGCGGGCAGCGCGGCTCCATCGCCGCCGTCGCCCCCTTCGCCGCCGTCGGTCAGCGACACTTTCTTCTTGGGGATGAAGCCGGCCTTGATGGCGGCGGCAGCTTCGTCGTCAATGACAACGCCGGCTTCGGCAGCGGCGGCGGCGGCGGCAGCTGCTGCTGGAGACGCTTCAGCCCCTGTCCCTGCCCCAGCATCTCGCTTGCCGACCTTGCTGAACTCGCCAATCTCGGGCTGGCCTGGCTGGCTGGCCGGCTTGACCTTGAACTCGAGGTCGGGCGGCATGGTCTTTGCCAGCTTGACCTTGTCGGCGGCCTGCATGCGGTCGGAGTCCGGCTGCACGGGCTGGAAGCCGGAGGGCGAGACGGCGGCGGCGGCGGTGGCGGCAGCGGCATCGGCAGCGGCGGCCTGCGACTGGGCAGCCTTGCTGGCGCCGGCCAGCTGCTGGAGGGCGGCGGCGGTGCGGTTGCAGCCAGAGGCATCGACCTGCTCGGGGAAAATGCCGGGCAGGGCGGTGCCGCGCTGCTGCCACTCCTCAAAGGCGTCGGTGATGCGGGCAATGGCGTCGTAGTAGCGGTGGCGGCCGGTCAGCTGGGCCAGGCGCGTAAACTCCATGCCCATGGTGCCGAGCTCGGCGACGCTGGCACTGCTGGGAGCGCGGTGCGGCTGCGACACAAACGCCGGCTTCCAGTTGTAGTAGAGCACGGGCATGCGGTTGGGGGTGTCGAAGATGCCCATCAGGATGTCGGCCAGCTCGACGGCCTTGGCCAGCAGGGCCGGGTAGCTGCCGGCGTGGCCGCCCGACACGTCGTAGGCGGCGATCAGGCCGCCCAGGTAGCGGATCACCGTCTCGAACACGGGGATTTCGGAGCGGAACGGCGTCGTGGTAAAGTCGATGGCCTGCACGACCGCGTAGGCCTCGTCAAACTCGGCGCGCATGCCCATGATCCACAGCGTGTCCAGCGCGTCCACCAGCGACGCCGCCCAGCCGCAGAACGGGTCGCGGAACGTCTGCGACACCGGCGCCAGCTCGTCGTGCGTCCACGCATACGTGCGGTAGCCGGCCCAGGCGTGCTCCATCTCGCTGCGCACGGCCCGCCGCCGCGCCTCGCGCGTCTCGCGCGCCGCGTCGCTCTCGCTCTCGCCGTCGGCCCCAAACTGGTGCTGGATGCGCGGGATCGGCTTCGGCAGCCCCGTCGGCAGCCGGATCAGCGACTCTTCCGCCACGGGGAAATGCTCCGCAAACGACCGCCAGTGGATCGTGCTGGACGACGGCACAGCCTTGGCCGCCGCAATGGCCGTGGCTGCCGCTGCAGCAGACATGGCTGGGCTAGCAGTGGTGGGGTATTCAGCTGCTGCTCCTCCTCCTGCTGCTGCTCCTGCTGCTCCCGCATCGAGGCCACCGGCCGCCGTCGCCGTCGCCACGGGTGCTGCAGCGGCGGCCGGCGCGACATGCGACGTCGGCAGGCCAAACGAGCCCTTGATTTCGAGACTGGTGCGCAGCTGCGGCAGACGCACCGACTGCTCTTTGGCAGCCGCCGCCTTGGCTGCCGCCTTGGCCGCCTCCACATCGGCAGTGTCCTCGTACGGAGCTGCCGCCGCCGCCGCGCTGGCTGCTGGCGGACTGACGGGCTTGGGCCGCACGACAGCCGCACCGCCGCCGGCTTTGCCAATGTCTTGGCCCGAGTGGTCCGGCGGCGGCGAGTAGCCCTTGTAGATCGTCGGTTGGCGAGGCTCCCAGCGCGAGTTTTGAGAAAGCCGCAGAAGCAGCAGCAGGGCCGTGCCGACGCAGACGACAAACACACGGTACCTCCGAAACCGAAACATGCTGTCTGCCCGTGTCTGCCCGTGTCTGCCCGTGTCTGCCCCAGATGGCCCTGCCTCTCGATTCCTGCCTGTGTTTTTTTTTTTTTTTTTTGGTCCTTTTCCTCTTTCGACTCGCTCAAATCTCGAATTGCCAGTCTCTAGCTGCACTTGTCCCTTATGCCACAATGGACCCAAACACCCAAAAACCCAAAGACACTCGTGCTCGTGCTCGTCCTCGTGTCCCGAAATCGTTCGTGCTTGCGTGCAGGTTCAAATCAGCCGGTTTGGTTAGGGGCAGCCCCCCCCTAATAGAACGATGGCTGAGTCGGGGAGTTTTCGGGAGATCATACGTCCAAAGAAACGGAAGACGTGGGGGGGGAGGAGGAAAAAAGAGAGAATAGAAAAAAAAAAAAAAGAGAAAAAAAGAAAGACGAAAGGAGAGGCTGGAGGTTCAAAAACCCGTCCAAGCGTGTCTGAAGCAAAAAAAGAGCGAAGGAATGTGCAACAAGTGCGAATGATGGGAAAAGAGGAGGCTACGAGAAAGTTTATTGTTACGGAGGACAGGACCAACTACCATATTACCCCCTAGTCAGAGGTCTTGGCGTGCCTGCTTTTGGCGTCTGGGCGTGGTCTGCCCCACCTGCCTGTGCTGGGGGCTCGCACACTAAAGGAGATTTTTACGAGTAATATCACATCGTATTAGATCGCCCACAGAGGGTAAGTGCAGAGCCCTTTGCAGCAATCGTAGCTTCCTCTAGGGGAATCGTATTACACCACGCCCGTGTTTTTGTTTGGCAGGAACAACTCGCCACATAACGCGAAAAGAAAAGAAAAGGAAAGAGCTGAGACGTTGGCAGGGAGGATAAACAAGAATTCTTTGTCTGACTGTCTGCACGCCCGTAATACGAGTACGCATCTCTGTACGAGTAATGCTTTCCGTGCTCGCATCGGCTTTCTTTTTAGCCTCTCAGGTGTTTTGAAATGGTGCTTTACGGGAAAATACAAAAGGGTTCAGCTCCGCAGCCGCTTTCCTGGCCAGTCAGACCAATAAGAAGACCGATATCTTGCTCCCCACACACCCAAATCAACGACAATATTAACTCAAAAGAGCTAATCTGTCTCAGTCCCCTACGTATTCGACTCAAAGTACAAAGTATCGTATGTATGTACGGAGTACGACATACAAAAATTTTTGTTCAGCATCCCTTCACCACTTCGGAGCCAAGTTCGATCTCCCCGCTCCTAAGCGAGAGTGTGGCGTAAGGGCAGAGTGCTCGTACGGCTTAATTGCAGCCGAAGCTGGGAGCGACTCTCCTGTTCTTGAAAATTTGCTCTGCGGAATGTCTCTCCGTATATTATTACTTTGTATAAACACATTTTGCCTCTACACTCACGGAGCGAAAACAACATATCGAAAGGCAGCTGACTTTTTTGAAAATATTTTGCCAAACTGTAACAGTAAAAAAAAAGCCAGGTCGGCAACAGCACGAACATAAAAGGTTTCTTTCTTTGGCGCATTCGCGGCGAAAGCTTTATGGCGTCCTCAAATCAGTGGGCCGCCCGCCGTGCCCTGCCTGCCTGGAGCCTTCTCGCAGTGTCCGGCGTGCTTTTCCTCTCAGCGAAAGGACACACTGAAGCAGATGTTTGTGCCCGTAGACCAACTTGCAGACAAAAGGGCAGGTTTGTGTCTGGGCGCAAACCAAAGAAAGTTGAGTTGTGAAAAGACGGCTGTCATGTCACATAAAAAGATTGGAACCTTACAACCAGCACCAGCAGCAGGGCTCGATGGCCGAAGACGATTTTGTTCTATGAGGCTCAAGACCCCATCAACGCATACTGTAGTTTCTACTAGGCCTGTGCTCCACGACGAGAATGCTATCCCGACTCTGTAATACTCCGAACACCACATTTTTTTAGCAGCGGGCAGAGCCGAGCCAGGTCGAGGGCCCCACCCGCTATTGATTGGCTAATGGTGATGAAAAAAGCCCCGAGTAACCATATCACCAATAAGACAATACGTCGTCATCCCATCCAACACAATGTCGAACAGTACAAAAATGCATCGAGATTAACATTTGAGATTACTGACTGCCTCCGTACTCGTCATAATAGAAGATAATTGAACAAGAATAACAAAAGGGGTCGATAATACATCTTGGTCTGGCCACAGTAAGAATGATACGCAAGCAATGACCAGCCCAGCGAATCCACAAGCAAACATAGACGCTACAAAAAAGGCCCAGGCAAATCCAAACAGAACAGATGCCAAAAAAGCAAAGAAGGCAAAGACGCGCAGAATGCAAAGAATAGAAAGAATGCAAAAAAAACAAAAACCGCAAACGCCATGCTTTTTCTTTTAGCGTGGTCCCTTGAAAGATCATCTCTTCGTGTCAAAGGTGCCGCGGATCTTGGCATAGAGGGCGGTGTCGGTGAAGTTGTAGTTTGGGTCCAGCTCGCAGAAGGCGTGCTGCGACAGGAGGCGGTTGGCCGTCGGACGTTCCGTCGGGTTTCTGTTTGTTAGTTAGGAGGAGGAAGCGAGCGAAGCGAGGAAAGAAAGCGAGGAAAGAAAGCGAGGGAAAAAAGCGAGCGAAGCGAGGAAAGAAAGCGAGGAAAGAAATGCGAGCGAAGCGAGGACAAAAAAAAAGCGAGCGAAGCGAGGACAAAAAAAAACAAAAAAACCTACACGGTGAAGCAGTCGAGCATGAAGCCAAAGGCGTAGGGGGAGATGGTGTTGCGGACGTCTTCGGGGATGGGCGGGGTTTCGCCCTGGGCGATTTTGTAGATGGCGCCGACGGTTTCCTCCTGGGACCAGGGGCGGCGGCCGGCGAACATTTCGAGGACGACGCAGCCGACGGCCCAGATGTCGACCTTTGCGGAGTAGCCCTCGTCCTGGGGGCGGATGACCTCGGGGGCCATCCAGAAGACGGAGCCCTGCATGGAGTTTGTGCGGTCGTTGCCGTAGATGTTGTCGGTCTTCTTGCTGATGCCAAAGTCGGAGATCTTGGCGGTGCCGTCGACGTCGAGCAGGATGTTGTCGGCCTTGAGGTCGCGGTGCAGGATGCCCTCGCGGTGCAGGTAGGCCAGCCCGCTCAGCGTCTGGCGCGTCAGGCTGGCCACGACGGCCTCCTCGAACTTGCCGTGGCGGCGCAGGCACGAGCCGATGCTGCCACCGGAAATGTACTCGAGGAAGATGCTGATGCTGGTCTCCTTGCGCTCGCAGCCCAGATACTGCACAATGTTGACGTGGTCCAGGTGCTGCATCGTCTCGATCTCCTGGTTGAGCGCCGCCACCAGCTCGCGCACCCGGTTCTTGTCGTTCTGCGCCACCAGCTTCGGCGGCACCTCCACCTCCTTGACCGCCAGAAACTCGCCCGTCGTCGCGTTCATGCCCAGGTACACCCGCCCGTACGTGCCCTTGCCGATCAGCTGGCCCTTGAACCAGCGGAACGTCGTCTGCCGCTTCACCCCGCCGCCGCTGCCGCTGCCGCTGCCGCTGCCGCCTGCTGCCTGGCCGTCGCCGCCCAGCGGCGGCAGCTGCGGAATCACCAGCGACCCGCGCTCCGGCCGCACCTGCACTATGCTGGCGCCAAACATCTTGGTCGACTTGCGCCGCACAATGGCCGCCGGGTTGACGGCCGGCGGCGGCGGCCGGTAGTCGTTGCTGCCGTTGCCGCCGCCGCCGCGTATGCCCGCATTCTGCTGGTAGTGCTGCTGCACCTGCTTCTGCAGAGACTGGCGACCCTGTTGTTGTTGTTGTTGCTGCTGTTGTTGGTGCTGCTGGAAACTCTGCTGTTGATGCTGTTGCTGCTGCAAGTTGAGCTGCTGCTGCTGCTGCTGCTGCTGCTGCTGCTGTTGCAAATTCGCTTGCTGATTCAGCTGCTGCAGCTGCTGGGCCATCTGCGACTGTGTGTAGCGCTTGCTGGCCTCGTGGGCGCCGCGCGCAACCTCGCGGATGGACTTCATGCGGCCCAGGCCGCCCGAGCGCCTCATGCTGCGCTGGGCCACCGACGACGCAATGGACGCCGGCCGGTCCAGCGCCTTGAGCGTCGACTCGTCCGAGCCCAGCGTGTCGTTTTCGCTGTTGTGGAGCGTGGATGATGCCGCCGTCGAGCCAGCGCCAGAGCCAGCGCCAGAGCCAGCGCCAGAGCCAGCACCAGCGCCCGATAGGCTGTCGCCGGCTCGGGTCGCCTGCAGTGCCGCCACGGCCGCGGCTGCCGAGTCGTCGGGCTCGGCCACCTCGGCAATGGGCGACGGCGGGAACTCGTTGGGGTCGAGAATGGCCTCGTCCAGCACGGGCTGGTCGACGTCCAGGTTGGGGAAAAAGTCCTCGAGATTGTTGATGAGCGCGTCTGTGGGCGGCCGGTTGGCCCAGACGTCGCGCTCCACAAACGACTTGCGCCGGCTGAGGTTGCTGTCGTCGTCGTAGCGGTTCCCGCTCCTGCTCCTGCTCCTGCTGCCGCTGCCGCTGCCGCTGCCGTCGCCGTCGTCGTCGCGGTCGTTGTCGTCGCCGTTGTCGTTGCCGTCGTCGTTGCTGTCCGGCTTCGGCGACTTGGCCTTGGCCTTTTGCTTGCCCGAGCCGTCGTGGTCCGGAGATCTGCTGCTGTTGTTGTTGTTGTTGTTGTTGTCGCCGCCGCCGCTGTTGCTGTCATTGCCAGCGCCGCCGCTGTTGCCACCCGACGACGATGCCGGCGATGTAAAGGCCACAGACAGCGCCTTGCGTGATCGCTTCGTCTCCACCGTAAGGCTGGGCCGCCTGTCTGGACTTGCGCCCGACCCGCTGCCCGATCCGGCTCCGGCCCCGACTCCGGTCCCGCCGCCTCCACCCGCATTGCTCCCAGCGCCACCACCACCACCACCACCACCACCACCACCACCACCACTGCCATTACCAGCACCGGCACCGACACCAGCACTGGCACCATTATTGCTGCCTCCGTTGACACTGTTGTTGCCACCGCTGCCGGCGCCGCCGCTGTTGACGCCGCTGTTGCTGCTGCCGCCGTTGTTGCCAGCACCCGCCGAGCCTGTGGCGGCAGTTCTTGAGCTTCCGCTATTTTGCGCACCCCGGCCACCACCACCACCGCCGCCGCCGCCGCCGCCGCCTCCTCCTCCCGACCGGCGCGACGCCAGAGGCACGGCAAACAGACCGTCGTCAGAGTCGTCGGAGTCGTCGGAGGCCATGGTGATGCGTGACGGCCTGGCCAGCGCGGCCGGCAGCCCGATGCGCGGCGGGCCGCCACTGCTGTCTCGAGCAAACGAGACGTCGTTGCTGGGTTTGCGGAAGTGCACGCCGGCCTGCTGCTGCTGGTGATACTGCTGCGGCTGCTGCTGCTGGTGGAGTTGCTGCTGGTGCTGCTGGTACTGCTGGTGCTGCTGGTGCTGCTGGTGCTGCTGGTGCTGTAGGTGCTGCTGATGCTGCTGACCTTGGTGCTGCTGGCCTTGGTGCTGATACTGTTGCTGATACTGGTGTTGTTGGTGCTGTTGCTGTTGTTGCGGCGCCGCCTGGAAATAGTTGGGGTTGCGCCGGCGCGGCGCTGTCGCAGCAAAGTTGGCGCTGGGCCGGAGGTTGGGGCTGGACTCGTCGTTGCCGGGCGACGACGGCCTCTGCTGCTGCCGTTGAATGCCTGGGTGCGACGGAAGACCGGGCCCGCCGCGGTTGGGTGACACGCCGCGCGACGGATGGCCAATGCCGCCCATTCCGCGGCCAATGACGCCCAGGGCATTGCCAATGGCGCCCAGCTGGCCGCCGTTGTTGTTGCCGTTGCCGCTGCTGTTGTTGTCAAACCCAGAGCGTTTGCGGCCAGTCTTTTCGGTCATTTCCGGCGACACTTCGCTGGTCGACGGCAGGCTAGACCGCGACAGCGTGCCACCGCCACCGCCTTGCGAGGACAGCCGCAGGTATGGGCGGCCACCGCCACCGCCGCCGCCGCCAGAGTTGCTGCCAGCCCCAATGCCGCCGCCGCCGCCGCCGCCGCCGTTGCTGCCGTCGGCCGAGAAGCCGTTGCTGCGCCTGCTGAGCGAGTTGGCCTTGATCAGCGTGGCCGACGGATCGCCAGGAGGCGCCGGGGCGCGGCGCTGGGGCAGCAGCTTGCTGCTGTCGGCGGGAACGACGCCGGCCGGGCCCGCAGCAGCAGCAGCAGCAGCCGATGCAAACGGAAAACTCTTGTCTTCAAAGGGCGAGCTGCGCGGCTGGTCAAAATCCACATTCCTGCCCACGATGCCAACCGCACCGCTGCTGCTGCCTCCGCCGCCTCCGCCACCGTCGTGCTGCGATCCCGCAACAGCAGAGGCGGGCGACAGGTCTCGGCCCGTGGAAGTGCCGCCACTGCTGCCCGCCGCCGCCGCCGCCGCCGACGCGGTGGAGCCAGACGCCGAATGAGAAGAAGAGGCTGCTTGCCTTCGCTTGGCCTGGTAGGCCTGGCCCTTGCGCTCCAGTTCGGCACGGTAGGCGGCCTGGTCGGCCAAGGCCTTTTGGCTGGCGCCGATCCCAACACCGGCACCGGCACCGGCACTGTCCGGCAGATCGTGCGCCGTCGCCAGGCTGTTCTGCCGCGACGAGGGCGGCGACGAGCTCGAGCGCGGCCGGCGGCCGTTGAGGGCGTCGTAGGCGTCCTTGTCCATGGCAGCGCCTTGCGAAAAGTAGGAAGGCGACTGTTGCGGCTGCTGTAACTGCTGCTGCTGCTGCTGCTGCTGCCTCTGGCGAAACAGTGGCTGCACAAACAGCTTGAGTGTGCCGGCGGCATCGGCTGACAGCTTCTTGTTGGTCAGCAGGCGCAGGTCGTCGAGCGGCGGCGTCTCCGGCGGCGGGCCGAACTGGCCCAGCTCGGTCAGAAAGAGAGCAGTCTGCTCGGCCGCGTCGCTATTGTTGTTGTTGTTGTTGCTGCTGCTGCTGCTGCTGCCGCCCAGACCCAAACTGAGACACACCAGCTGGCGCACGTCGGCAGCGCTGTCGACGTCGGTCACGTCGACCAGCCTGTAGTTCCAGCCGTCGACAGTGGCCAGCAGGAACTGGCGCGCCGCCGATATTGTCCCGGACCCGCTCGTCGACGGCGCCGACGACAGCGCCGACGACGCAAACGACGACGTAAACGACCTGCCGTACGAGAACGCCGACGACGACGAGCCCGAGCCGCCGTAGTCGGGCCCGCCGCTGCCGAAGCCGCTGCCGTTGCTGTTGCTCGTGTTCGTCATCGCCAGGCTGGAGCCCGGGCGGTCCAGCGACAGGTTGGACGACGAGTGCGGCAGACGGCCGCCACGACCGCCGCCGCCGCCGCCGCCGCCGGCTATAACGGGACTGGTGGGCGACTCCAGGCCATCGGGCGAAGGGAAGGAGGTGTTGCTGTTGCTGCTCGCAGGATTGGGCGTGCTGTTGGCGTTGTTGGCGTTGCTGGCGTTGTTGGCGCCGTCGTCGCGGTTCTTTTTCTTGTTGCGGTTGAAGAACGAGCGCAGCGGATTTGCGCTGTTCGGGGGGTCGGTGCCGGCCGAGCGGTCGCCGCCACCGCCGCCGCCGCCGCCGCCTGCGCTGCCGGAGTCGTGGGACGAGGGCCGGCCGTTGTTGGCATTGCTGGGGCCCGAGGCATTGCGGCTGCTGGCCGTGATCATGTCGCCAATGCTCATGCCCTGGCGCAGCATCTGGCTGGTCTCGGGCGGCAGGCCAGAGCCGTAGATGGCGGCGTTGGACGACACCGAGTCGGTGCTGTTGCGCGAGCGGTGGCCAAAGCGCGACGCATGCGGCGACGCCGACAGATTGGGCGACGACGCCGCATAGTGGTTGGCCGCCACCGCCACGGCCGCCGCCGACAGCCCGGGGCTGCTCGCGGGGCTGTCGCGCGAGCCCAGGCCAATGTCGCTGGTGCTGGGGCTGTGGCGGCGCGCCGAGCCGCCGCCGCCGCCGCCGGCGCTGTCGACGTCGAGGTTCTTGAGCAGGTTGCGGTGGTTGGGCGCCGACGCGTCGGATCCAGCGCCCCCGGCCTCGCCGCCGCCTGCAGCAGCAGCAGCCGCCGAAGCCGCAGACGCGGCGTTGTTGGCATTGGCGGTGCTGCCGTTGCTGGTCGGACCAGGCATGTTGCCGGGCCGCGTGTTGATGGAGATGCGTCGCGAGCCGAACCCCGGTCCGGGTGCCTTGATGGGAGTCTGCAAGTTAGGACATAAAAAAAGGAAAAGAAGAAGAAAAAAGGAGAAGAAAAGAAGAAAAGAAAAGAAGAAAAGAAGAGAAGAAAAGAAGAAAAAAGAAAAGAAGAAAAAAACAAAAGCAGACGCCAGAGACAACTACTCACATTGGGCGAATCGTTCGAGTCGGCTCCGGCACTGGGCAGGTTATAGCTACTGCTGTTGTTGTTGTTGGGGGCAGGGCCAGCCGAGGCGGTGCCGGCGCCGGCAACGGTGCTGCTGGACTCCTTACGCGCATGGGCGACGTGGCCGGCGCCTCCAGCCCCAGGCGCGCCGGCTCCGGCTCCGGTTCCACCGGCACCGGTGCCGCCGCCACTGGAGCGACCAGAGACGATGCTGCGGATCAGGTGGCGCATGCGGCGGCCCTCTTCGCGTTCCTTGGCCGGCTCCCACATCTCGGCGGGCAGGCCGGTGCGGTCGATCCACAGCTGTCGCAGCATGGGATACACCTGCTGGTGCATCAGGCTGAAGTTGCCGCGGCCGCCGTGGGCGCTGCCCAGCTCCAGAAACGGCGTGCCGCACAGCTCCAGCGTCATAAAGGCCTCGTGCCAGTCGGGCGAGAACTGGTTGGTCTGCAGCCACGCCAGCACACGCTCCAGCGGCCACTGCGCCGCCAGCTCCGGCGGAATGCCGCGGCCGCCCAGCGCTGTGCCGTATGCGCGGACCGTGTGCTGCTCGTCCGACGGCGTGGCCGCCTGGCTGTTGCTTGCGCCGGCCGACGCAGAGGCTCCAGCAGCAGCAGCAGCCGACGCCGATGCCGATGCCGCGGCCGCGGTAGATGCCATGGTCGCTCCGCCAGCATCCGAAACCGCGTTCCACGTCATCTGCGGCGTGCTCGCCGAGTACGGCGTCGCAATGTCGTCCGAGATGCCTCCCAGTCCCGGAATGCCGACGCCCTCGCCGTAGGTGTCGCCCTGCGGAATGTACGTTGCCGACATCTGCTCGTGCTGGATCTGCTGCAGAGGCGGTGGCGGAGGCAGCGGCAGCGCCACGGTCTGGCCCGGCGCTGCGCCGATCGATGCCAGCATCTGCGGGTTGTATGCGTGTTGCTGTTGCTGTTGTTGTTGCTGCTGCGGCGCCTGTTGCTGCTGCTGCGCCTGTTGAGGCGGTTGCTGCTGCTGCTGCTGCTGCTGCGACTGCTGTGGCTGCTGCGGCTGCTGCGGCTGCTGTTGTTGGGGAGGCTGGCCGGGCGGCGGCGGAACGGCGGCGCCGGTGTTGAGAGTGGGTATCACCAGCTGTGCCGGTGGTGGTCCTGGCGGCGGCGGCGGAAATGCCGAGCGGGCTTCGTATATGCGGCCCCAGGAGCTGTGCCATGGCGCCTGCTGGCCGATGGCGCTGCCTGGCGGGGGGACAGACGGCGGGGGCGGCAGACTGCCCGGACCCAGCACGGCGCCTGCAGCGCTGGGATACCGCGGCGGCGGCGGAGGAAGCACCATGCCGCCGGCAAGTTGCTGGGCGGGTGGCGACATTGGCGGCGGCGGCGGCGGCGGCACTTGGTAGGGCCGCGAAGGGTCCCTCTGCTGGTTCTGATACATGGTCGAGAGGGGGGACGGGGGGGGGGTTTCGGGACAAGGGTGGGAGTGTCGTCAGGATGAGGTTTCGACGAGCGAGATAGGCGAGACTGGAGAGATGGAAGAAGAAAAAAGGATGGAAATCGAGAGCGGGAGCGAGTCGGAGTGGAGTGGAAGAGAGGACGAAGATCGGAGTCGGAGAGGAAGAGAGGATAAGATCGGAGTCGGAGAGGAACAGAAAGATCGAAAGCGGGAGAGCAGCAGACGTCAACAGCTCGAAGTTGTTGACAAACTGACAGAACCCGAAAGCGGGGTGCGAAAGCTAGGAAGAAGCGTCGACAGTCCGGAGAACGAACGAGAGTCGAACAAGAGTCGAACGAGAATCGAGGTCAAGAGTCGGGAAAGGTTGACAGCAGCCGACAAAAGCACGCGAGAATGCAAAACCGTTTGTCACTCCCAAAGGGCTCGCTCGAATCGCAGCGCGAAAACGAACGACAAAAAAAATAAAAAAAATAAGAGCCCAATCGGTCAGCTAGCCGCCGCCCAACAGCAAAAAAAAAAGGGAACCGCTCGGGCGCTTGTCCTCAAAGTGCCGGCGCACTTTTATCTGCGAGGCTCAAGAGCAGAGGCGAAGCGACGGCGTCATGCTGTTGGTGGAGGCAGAGGGGGGGATAGACGAGGGCAAAAAGACTGCAGAGGAGTGCAGGAATGCAGGAGTGCAGGAGTGCAGCCAGCAGTTGCTAAAGAACCCGGCAGAAAAAACAATAGACGTGTAGGGGAAAAAAGGCAGTCCCCCAAAACGAAACGGCCAATCCAGAAACGGTGGAAAATCGTGGGAAGCGGAAAACAAAACTGCCAGAAACAAAGCCGCAAAAAGAAAAAGAACAAAAAAAAAAGGCTTGAAACCCCGGGAAAAAAAAAAGCCAAAATAACGTTCAAAAAGGAAACAGAATTTGTATTGGGCTGGATGGGGGGGGTTGGCTGCCTTTCTTCTTCTTCTCTCCTTCCTTCTGGAGGATTTGTGTTTCAAAGCGACGTGGAAGGAAACACAAGACCTTTCCCTCCTTCCCCACGAAGTGATACGAAAGGATTCGTACCCGTATTGTGTGCAAGGGCAAAAAGCCTCGTTGCACGCAGTCTGCGCCCATAATTCGCAGAACTGCGTGTCTCTGAACGGCACTTAGCGCTCGCTGCAGCAGGGGGGAGAGCGGCGGCCAGGCCTAAAACAGGCCCGAGTGGGCCAAGAAATATTGTGGGACAGAGCTCTGCGAGCTTTCCTAGTGCTCCGAACAACGACCGTACCGTAATACGGAGTACGAGTATGGGATATTCCATATTATGGGAACACTGCACCTACGACGGCTCCACTTGGGCTTGGAGGGGGGCAGCAGCCCAAAGCGTCCTAGTTCACGTGCCGTTTTGGTCACCCTTTTTGCAGCAGAGGTGCGCTAGCGTTGCTCGCTGGTTGGCCAACAGCCCCTGACTGGTCGAGGAAGCGCCGGTTATATGCAGGAGCGGACGACGTAGGAGTGCAACGGGCAGGAGTGCAGTTACGCTCGAGTACGCTGTACGCTATACGAGTGCTCCGTACTCCGTACGTCCTTACTGATAACTCTGTATTACTCCGTACGGAGTACAGTGCTCTGTCTCCGTACAAACTGCAGATGATAAACGGTTTATCACGTGATCGGAAAGAATTCAAAAGCACGTCTCCTACATTAATGTCTTCACAAGACCAAACGTCCCCTACATTAATGTCTTTACAAGACCAAAGAAACAAAACGAAAAATTAGACAATGCCGGACGCCGTTGCATGCAGATGTCGGAAGAATTGGGAGACATGCTGGACCTAAAATTGAAGTGAAGACACCCCTCTCCTCTCTCCGTCTCTCGCTGGCTCTCCTCTCTCTCCCCCCCCTCTCACCCTCTCACATCAGCCGGCAGCTGCTCATCCAGTTGCCCAGCTGGTCGTAGTATCCGTCGTCGCTGCTGACGCCGTCGACGTAGTTGTGCTTGCGCACGCGGCCGCGCACCTTGAGGGACTGGTCGCCGGGGCCGTGCCACCAGCGCAGGCGCTGCTGCAGCACGCCGTCGTCCTCGTCCCAGGCCAGCTCCCAGCGGCCGGCGCTGGCCTCGACCTCGACGCCGTCCTCGGGGAAGTGGTACGGCGGCAGCCAGACCTCTGTGGCGAGCGGCGCGGGCGCGGCGGGGGGCTCGGGCGACGACTCGTCGGCGTCGTCGTCGGCGCTGGCGTCGCTGGCGGCGGACTTGGCCGTTTGGGCGGCGCTGCCCTTGACGCGCAGCACAAACTCGCAGCGGCGCAGATCAAAGCCGTACTGCACGATGGAGCCGGCGACGGCAATGGGAGCCGGCCGCACATAGGCCTCGGCGGCGCGGTAGCCGGGCGAGGCGGTCAGCTCGGGCGGCGACGAGCCGGGCCGCGTGTTGCTGGCGGGCTGGGACGAGAGCGACGGCCGCGCCAGCGCCTGTTTGAGGTTGGCGGGGTTGACGAGGCCGTCGGCGGTGGCAGTGGCGGTGGCAGTGGCGGTGGCAGGCGGCGCATCGTCGGCGCTGCTGTCGGCCGCTGCTTGCTGCTTGTCCTGGCTCTGCTTGTCCTGGCTCTGCTTGTCCTGGCTCTGCTTGTCCTGGCTCTGCTTGTCCTGGCTCTGCTCAGCCTGGCTCTGCTCGGCCTTGGGCGACGCAGCCGCCAGGCCGGCCAGGTTGGACGACGAGCGCAGGTAGTCCGGGGTGCGCGGCAGGTGGGAGACGGGCAGGGGGCTGTCGTCGAGCGAGAAGACGGACAGGTCCTCGCCGTTCCACTGGTCGCCGCGCTCGTGGTCGTTGGTGGCCATGTACTGCCACAGGGCGTAGCCGTCGAGGCCGGCAGCCTCGGCGGCGTAGTGGTTGGCGTCCATGGCGGCGGACTGGCTGGAGAAGTCGCCGGTGCGGTAGGCGTGCTGGTCGTCCATGTCGTAGGGGATGCCGAACTCGGTCAGCAGGGTGGGGTGGCGGCCCATGCGGTCGAGGCCCTCCTGGCGCATGGCGGCCAGCTGGTCGCGGAAGCAGTTGCGGATGGCCGATTCGCCAACGCGGATCGCCAGCGCCGGGTGCAGATAGCGGCCGCGCAGCACGCCCAGCACGTCGACGTTCCACGTGCGGTTCCACTTCTTGGTCATCAGCGTGATGCCGTCGTAAAAGTGCGGCGCGTACACGAGCCGCTGCTCGTCGTCGGCGCTGCCGCGGATGCGCGGCGGCAGCTCCATCGTCGGCCCCTGCAGCAGCAGCACGGCCGCCGGCTGGTGGCGCCGCACCACGTCGCGGTAGCCGCGCACAAAGTCCATGAAATACGTGTCTGTGAAGGCGGCATAGTCCAGCACCGCCCCCGTGCGCGGACAGCGCGCAAAGTAGTCTGGCCGCAGCAGCCGGTCGTTTCCGCCGTTTCCGCCGTTGCCCCCCGCCGGGTCCGGCTCCCACACGCCGTGCTGCGCCCACAGACACTCGCCCAGGCGCCATCCCGCGTCGCGCCGCCACCCGTAGCGCGAGTCGTCGTAGTCCGCCGGCAGCCACGCCTGCTCGCCGTGCGGGTCCACCAGCGTGCGCCCCGACTTGAACGGGCCCAGGCCGCCCATGTCGTACACGTCCACCTCGACGGCCCGCCCCAGCCCCGTCAGCAGCGTCTGCCAGATCGTCGGGCACGTGCCCTTGCGCAGCTCCTGCTCCTTGGGCACCACGCGCAGGTCCTGGTACCCAATCAGCCCCTTGTTCGGCTCGTTCAGCGTCTCCCACCCAAACACCACCTCGTCCGCCAGGTCGCCCGCCTCGCCGATCCGCCGCGCCAGGTGCTCCACCGCCGCCAGAAAATGGCCCTGCAGGTAGTCCTGGATGTTGACCCCGTCCAGCACGCACTTGGGCGCAAAGTCCCGGCCCCCGAAAAACAGCGTAAACATCGTCGCCGCCGCCAGCCGGAAATAGTTGGTCGACCAGATCATCTTGGGAAACGCATCCGTGTCCGCGTACGTGTTGTGCACAATCGCCGCCTCCGTCGCTGAGAAGCTCTGCGGGTTGAGCCCGCACGCATACAGCGTCCACATCGGCGCGCCCGAGCCGCCACAGAAACGCGACCACTGGGGAGATGTCAGAAAGTTCACTCATTCCCCTCCTCTTCGCCATTCACCAACCACTCCCATTCACAACCAGTCACACTCCTCTTCACCATTCACCAACTCCATCACTTACCACGTCCTGGTGCGGATCCATAAACACATAGAAGCCGTACTCCTTCGCCACGCGCAGCACCTCGATGGTGTGCTGGATCCACTCCTCGTCGTACTTGCCCGGCCCTGCCGCCTCGATGGCCTCCCACGTAAAGACATAGCGGATCGTGTTGTAGCCCATGCGCCGCAGCCGCGCAAAGTGCACGTGGGCGTCGGCCCGCGGAAACGGCCGCTGGTGGAAGTTGACGCGGTCGCCCTCGTAGAAGTCGTCGGCCACGTGCGACGGCAGGTCGGGACTGCTGGGAAACTTGGCATCGCCCGCCACGTTGATGCCGCGCAGCACAACCTGCCGGCCATGCCGGTCCTTGAACACGCCGTCCTCGATCAGAAGCCGCAGCGGCGACATGGCTGGAAGGAGAGAGCTGGGGAGAAGGAGAAGAAAGGGTGGGAAGCCTTAGGCAGAAAGCCGAGGACAAAGTCGAGACAAAGTCGAGACAAAGTCGAGACAAAGTCGAGTCGGACAGAACCCAAGCGGAAGCCCTGAAAACGAGAGCACCCTGAGCGGAACGCTCAAGTGCAAAGTGAACTGCGAGAAAAACGAGCCGCCGCTACAATGAGTCCTCCAAGATCTTCTCGCATACGGCAAAGTCCAGCCAGAGCCGAGAGAAGTGAGAACAAAAAAACAAGGCCAAAAAAAAAGAGCAAAACAACAAAAAAAAAAGAAAGATGAGAGTCGACTGACCAGAGACCAGCACGGCAGAAAGAAGAGGGCCTTGCCAATGCTTAATGCTCCATAACCCAAACAGCGCTGCTCCGACTCCGCCGAAATTCTCTCCTTTTTTTCGGCGTTGGGACTTTAATTGTTCGCCTTTGGGATTCTTCAGCAAGTTTCCGCCTTATCAGCATGGCTGACTGAGACTGTGTGCATTGTAGAATGACGGTGCGAGGCACACAGTGAGAAGCTTAGTCACTAAAACGCCCCAATGGCGAGCACGATAAAGAACCATTTAACGCGCCGACGCGTTTTGGGGGGGTTTGTGTAATTTGTGCAATTTGCTGTACGCAGTACCGTACTCCGTACTCGTTCCTTGATACGGCACCCGCCGTTTTGTCGTTGCTGCAGCCGAGCCACTGCACACGGGTTCATTTGTTGCTGTCGTTTCTTGCTTTGAAGGAGATGCTGCATTCAGACTCACCCTGAGCTGCCGTCGCTTGTTGCAGGAGAACACAAAAAAAGGCAGCCCACGCCCAAACACCAAAAAATCCCCCAAAACCCCCAAACCACCAAAGCCCCAAACCCCAAAGAGCTCAGAAACAATGGCCGACGTCAGCCAGGCCAACGGCGACCCGGCGCCGGCGGTGGCGTCCAGTGAAGACGTGGTGATGGAGAATGCCGAAGAGGCGGCGGATGGGGCGCCGCATGCGTCTGGTGTTGTTTCTGCGTCTGTTTTTGTGTCTGTAGGGGCGGCGGATGCGGACGCCATGACGGACACTGCGGCCGACACGGCGGCCGACGCAGCAGACGCAGCAGAGCCAGAAGGGCCCGCGGCGAAGAACAAGACAGCAGAGACCGACCTGGCGAAGCTGTTTGACGACATGGACGACGTTGTTGGCGACGACGACCCGAACGAGGAGTTTCCCAGCTCGCTGCCCAAGGCGGCGGCGGCAGTGTAAGTGAGGGCGAGTCTAGCCGAAAGAGGGCAGGGTTTTGTCTCTTTTCCATCTGCTGCATGAGGTCGCTAACCTAGCTGCCAGCGGACCCGACGTAACCATGCTCAAGGCGTCGGACCCGGACGTGATGCGGACGTTCTACCAGCGGCTGTTTCCGTGGCGGTATCTGTTCCAGTGGCTCAATCACAGCCCGCAGCCGACCAACGACTTTGGCCACCGCGAATTTGCCTTTACGCTGCAGAACGACGCCTATCTGCGGTACCAGTCGTATCCGACAGCGGATCTGTGAGTGGAAATTGGCCAGAGGACAGAGAAAGGAGAGAGAAGGGAGATTGGCGAGCCAGAGGAGGGAGAGCAGAGAAAGGAGAGCAGAGAAAGGAGAGCAGAGAAGGGGGATGGCGAGCCAGAGCACAAAACTAACGCGAGGCCAGGCTGCGCAAGGATGTGCTGCGGCTGCTGCCGTCGCGGTTCGAGATCGGGCCGGTCTACTCGGCGAACCCGCGCGACCGCAAGACGCTGGCGGGCTCGACGGCGTTCCGGCCGGTGGCCAAGGAGCTCTGTTTCGACATTGATCTGACCGACTACGACGACATCCGCACGTGCTGCGACAAGGCCAACATCTGCCGGCGCTGCTGGCAGTTCATCACCATGGCCGTCGAGGTCGTGGACGTGGCGCTGCGCGACGACTTTGGCTTCCGCCACATTCTGTGGGTGTACTCGGGCCGCCGCGGCGCCCACGCCTGGGTGTGCGACCGGCGCGCCCGCCTCCTCGACGACCACCGCCGCCGCGCCATTGCCGGCTATCTCGAGGTTGTGCGCGGCGGCGCCGGCAGCGCCAAGAAGGTCAACATCCGCCGGCCCCCGCGCCCGGCCGCCGGATCGTCCGCCGGCGCCAGTGCGGCGGCCGCCGATCTGCATCCGCATCTGACCCGGAGCCTGGAGCGGCTGCGGCCGCACTTCCAGGAGGACGTGCTGCGCGACCAGGACCCGTGGGGGTCCGACGACGACAACAACGGCGACGAAGACGACGAGTTCGACTTTGGCGACGACGACGACGCGAAGCAGCCGCCGCCGCGCCAGAAGAAAAAGGACTACAACAAGCTGCTGCAGCTGCTGCCGGACAAGACGCTCAACGAGGCGCTGCGGCGCAAGTGGGCGGCGGCGCCGGGCCGGCCGTCGACGCTCAAGTGGGCCGACATCGACGCCGTGGCCAAGACGGGCGCCAGTCCGCACCTGGACGCGCGCGCGCTGCTCGAGGCCAAGCAGGACATTGTGCTCGAGTACACGTACCCGCGCCTCGACATTGAGGTCTCCAAGAAGCTCAACCACCTGCTCAAGAGCCCGTTTGTCGTCCATCCCGGCACCGGCCGCGTGTGCGTGCCCTTTGACCCCCGCCACCCCGACCGCTTCGATCCGCTGGCCGTGCCCACCGTGCAGAGCCTGCTGCAGGAGATTGACGCCTGGAAGGCCGCCGATGGCGCCGGCGCCTCGGCCGCCGCAGACGCTGCCGCAGACGGTGCCGCTGCCGACAAGCCCGTCCAGGACTGGGAAAAGACGAGCCTCAAGCCGTACATTGAGCACTTCCGCTCGTTTGTGCTGGCGCTGATGCGCGACGAGGCCGCCGCCAGCGTCAAAATCAAGCGCGAGCGCGACGACTCCGCCATGGAGTTCTAGGGGAGTGGGGCGAGGGGCGAGGGGCGAGAGGGGCCGGGAGGCAGGGAGGCGACGCTGTCATACTGCTCTGTTCATGTGTCTGTGGCAGGGAGGCGACGCTGTCATACTGCTCTGTTCGTGTCTCTTTGGCTCGGGTGTGCGTTGTATGATTTGCCGGTTGTCTTGCTCTATGCTTTTAGTTCTACGAAACGCCGACCATATTATAGATGAGGTATGAATTTACTGTCAAAGTATCAAGTCGCAAGTATGCATTGGCCAAGCCGGCTTTTCCGCTGTCTTTGCTTGGTTGTCAAACTGCAGACTTGGCCGTGGTAACCCCGATGCTCTGACACACAGTGGCGTCCACCAGAAGACGATTCCTTGCACCCAATCCTCCGCTGTCCGTTCTCCACTGCCGGCGACACGCAGCTACAGGCTCGACGCAAGAGCGCTGGTTGACGGGGCAGGAGGAAACAACCATGTCCATTCCTTGCCGGTCTCTGACAAAGAAATGGCAGCCTTTGTGGTTCTGGTTCTGGTCTTGGGCTCTGGTCTCGGGCTCAAGTCTCGTACTCAGGTCTCTGGTCTCTGATTGCTGGTCTCTGATTGCTGATTCCTGGCCTCTGGTCTCTGGCTCAAACTCTGGCTCAGACTCTGGCTTAGACTCTGGCTCAGACTCTGGCCCAGACTCTGGCTCAGATCTCAAGCCTCTCTTCTTGGTCCTGTTCTTGGTCCTGGTCGCCTTCTCTCTGTCCACCCGCCTCTGCCTCTCCGTCTCCCTGGCCATCTCCCATCTCTTCTCCTTCGTCTCCTCCTCCGTTGCTGCTGCTGCCGGCCGTGCCGGGCGGCTCGCGCAGGCGGCCGCCCTTTCGCTTGGGAATGACGCGCTCAAACGCGGTGGCCCAGTTGCCCGTCTCGAGCCAGTGCAGCATGATTTCGACCACGTGGTTGGTGGTCAGGACCTGGCGGCTGGCCATGACCATGTAGTCGCCAATGGGCAGCTTGGCGGTGCGGATGCCGTGGGCCTGGGCGCGGCGGTAGCAGAGGCCCTTTTCGCGGTTCTTGTCGACGAGGCCGCCGATGACGTAGCTGGTGAACGGCTCCAGCCGGGTGAGCGTGTGCGGCGAGTCGGACGTGAGGTAGACAACGGCGGCAGCGTCGCTGTCCCGGCCCTCCTGTTCGCTGCCCGTCTGGTTTTCCTGGGCCTCCTGGCCCTCCTGGCCTTCCTGGCCCTCCTGGCCCTCCTGGCCCTCCTGGCCCTCCTGGCCCTCCTGTTCGCTGCCCGTCTGAGTTTTCTGGTTTTCCTGGCCCCCCTCCCGCCGCAAAACATCGACAACCGTCCCGGCCTGTGGTCCAGACATGGCTGCGGCCGCCTGCTGGGCTGCGTCGCGGTAGTCGCCCTCGACAAAAAACACATTTGCCCAGCGCCGGTGCTGGCTGGCCAGCAGCGTCTCGTAGCGCGTGCGCAGCTTGCCGCCCCACGAGCTGACGTAGATGCGCACGGGCCGAGCGGCTGCCCGGTTGGCCGCGTAGGACCGCGTGATCTGGCTCGACAGCGAGATGAGCTCGGTCTCGCGCATCAGCGTCTCAAACGCACAGTCAAAGATGAAGCTGACCGGCACCAGCGTGTGCTCTTTGCTGAGTGAGGCGGCCGCCGCGGGCGCCGGCGTTGAGTGGCTGTCCCGCTCCAGCTCTGTATCGTCGGTCTTCTCGGCTCGCTGGTCGGCGGGCTGGTCGGCGGGCTGGTCGGCTCGAAGCTCAGCTCGCTGCTCATCCCTCGCCGCCCGCTTGTGCTCCTGCTTGGCCTGCCGCTTCTCCTTCCGCTTGCGTTTGCGATACTCGCGGCCCTCTTCCCACGCCAGCTGGCGCTTGAGCTTCTTCTGCTGGTTCTTGGACAGCTTGGCCGGAGGGCTGCCGGGGCTGGCAGTGACTGGCGGATCTGTCCGGCCTGGGTCTGCCGTGTCTGCCGTGTCTGCCGTGTTGGCATTGTCCACAGCGCTGGCATCGCTCGCCAGTGCGAGACTGGCAGCCTGGCTTGTTGGTTCTACAGGTTCGGATGCCGCCATTTGCCTACATGTGCGGGGCTGCCGCGCATCTATGTCGTGTGAAGATGTGCAGTGTGGAGTGTTTGTGTAAATTACTTTTTTTTCTTTTTTTTTTTAAAAAAAACAGTGTAATTACAACGTGTTCATACTGTGTGTACATTTGTTCTTACCAATAAATTCAGGCTAACCACAGTGGGCGCGTGCCTGCCCTCGCGTTAATAGAAAGACGCGTCTAGAATTTCCCACTCGCCTGGCCATCAAGACGTACAAAGTAATTACACTCAACCGCCCAAACAACACGGCCTAGGACAGTCGCAGAACAGCTTTTCCTTTATCCGTATTTGAATGTCGAGTGTGCCAAGATGTCTTCAAGGCCGGAATTGAAGGTAAGCAGGAGCTTGTTTTGGTTTCGTGGAAAGAGCAGCAGCGCTTGTCTTGGTTTCGTGGAAAGAGCTGCAGCAGGTGCTTGTTTGGTTTCGTGGAAAGAGCAGCAGCTGATGCGTTGGGCAACAGGTCGACGACGAGCATGGGTTCATTCGCTTCTTCAAGTCGCTGCCGGCGCCGGAAGACGGGACGGTTCGGATATTCGACCGCGGCGACTGGTACACGGCGCACGGAGAGGATGCCGACTTTATTGCACGGACGGTAAGTGAGGAGGGAGTGAGCGGGGAGCGAGGAGAGAGGAGCGAGAAAGACGACAGACAATGTTTTCGGAGTGGCGAGTCTGCTAACCGAGCAGGTGTACAAAACGACGTCGGTGGTGCGGCAGCTGGGACGCAACGACGGGACGGGGCTGGCGTCGGTGACGATGTCGGTGACGGTGTTCCGGCAGTTTTTGCGGGAGGCGCTGATGCAGCTGGGCAAGCGGGTGGAGATCTGGGCGAGCGGAGGCGGGCGGATGACGTGGCGGGTGGCCAAGCAGGCGTCGCCGGGCAATCTGCAGGACGTCGAGGAGGAGCTGGGCTCGCTGGAGGGGGCGGCGATGATTCTGGCGGTGCGGGTGGCGTCGCGGACGGGCAGCGGCAGCAGCTGGGTGGACGGCGGCGGGCGGACGGTGGGGGTGTGCTTTGCCGACGCGACGGTGCGCGAGCTGGGCGTCAGCGAGTTTGTGGACAACGACCAGTACTCGAACTTTGAGGCGCTGCTGATCCAGCTGGGCGTGCGCGAGGTGATTTTGCCGGGGGGCGGATCCGGAGGAACCGGAGGAGCCGGTGCCGGAGCCGGCGGCAAGCCGGGCGGACGGCCGGGCGGGGCAGCAGCAGACGCGGAGCTGCGCAAGCTGCGGCAGATCATCGACAACTGCGGCATCGCGGTGTCGGAGCGGCCGACGAGTGACTTTGGCACACGCGACATTGAACAGGACCTGGCACGGCTGCTCAAGGAGGGGGGTGCAGCGAGCAGCAGTAGCAACCCTTCAACGACGACAGCGACGACAGCGACGACGGCGACGGCGCTGCTGCTGTCGCCGCAGCAGCAGGCAGAGCTGCGGCTGGCGCTGGGGTCGGCGGCGGCGCTGATCAAGTACCTGGGGCTGCTGCAGGACGCGTCGCACTTTGGGCAGTACCGGCTGTATCAGCACGACCTGGCGCAGTACATGCGGCTGGACGCGGCGGCGGTGCGGGCGCTCAGCCTGATGCCGGGGGCGCGCGACGGGGCCAAGACGATGAGCGTGTTTGGGCTGCTCAACCACTGCAAGACGCCGCTGGGCAGCCGGCTGCTGGCGCAGTGGCTCAAGCAGCCGCTGCTGGACAAGGCGGCCATTGAGGCGCGCCAGCAGCTGGTCGCCGCCTTTGTCGAGGACACGGCGCTGCGCCAGGCGCTGCAGGAGGACCACCTGCGCGCGGTGCCGGACCTGTACCGGCTGGCGAAGCGGCTGCAGCGGGCGGGGGGTGGGGGTAGTTCCAGTGGTGGGAACAACAGCAATAGTTCGAGTGGTGGCAGCAGCCGCTCGCTGGAAGACGTCGTGCGCGCCTACCAGGTGGTGATCCGGCTGCCCGGGCTGGTGGCGGCGCTGGAGGCGACCATGGACGAGAGCCACGCGTCAGCGCTGGAGGCCGCGTTCGCGGGCCCGCTGCGCACGCTGGCGGGGCGGCTGGCCAAGCTGGCGGAGATGGTGGAGACGACGGTGGACCTGGAGGCGCTGGACCGGCACGAGTTTGTCATCAAGGCCGAGTTCGACGACGGGCTGCGCGTGCTGCGGCGGCGGCTGGACCGGCTGCGCGGCGACATGGACGCGCAGCTGGCGGCGGCGGCGCGCGACCTCGGCCAGGAGCCCGACAAGAAAATCTTCCTCGAGCAGCACCGCGTGCACGGCTGGTGTCTGCGGCTGACGCGGGCCGAGGCCGGCTGCATCCGCCAGCGCGCCGCCGCCTACCAGGAGATCTCCACGCAGAAAAACGGCGTCTACTTCACCACCCGCGCCCTGCAGGCCCTGCGCCGCGACTTTGACCAGCTGAGCGCCCACTACGGCCGCACCCAGGCCGGCCTCGTCGCCGAGGTCGTCGCCGTCGCCGCCTCCTACGTGCCCGTCCTCGAGCAGCTCGCCGCCGTCCTCGCCCGCCTCGACGTCGCCGTCGCCCTCGCCCACGCCGCCGTCCACGCCCCCGTGCCCTACGTGCGCCCCGTCATCCACCCCCGCGAGCCCGGCGGCGCCGCCGCCGCCCGCAGCCGCACCGTCCTGCGCGCCGCCCGCCACCCCTGCCTCGAGCTGCAGGACGACGTCCAGTTCATCGCCAACGACGTCACGCTCGTCCAGGGGGACTCCAAGACCGACACCACCTCCGACCCCAACTCCGACCCCAACTCCCCCCCCGCCTCCTTCCTCCTCATCACCGGCCCCAACATGGGCGGCAAGTCCACCTACATCCGCCAGGTCGGCGTCATCGCCCTCATGGCCCAGGTCGGCTCCTTCGTGCCCTGCGCCGCCGCCGAAATCACCCCCTTCGACAGCATCCTCGCCCGCGTCGGCGCCAGCGACTCCCAGCTGCGCGGCGTCTCCACCTTCATGGCCGAAATGCTCGAAACCGCACACATCCTGCAGGCCGCCACCGCCGCCTCCCTCATCATCATCGACGAGCTCGGCCGCGGCACCTCCACCTACGACGGCTTCGGCCTCGCCTGGGCCATCTCCGAACACATTGTCCGCGAAATCGGCTGCTGCGCCCTCTTCGCCACCCACTTCCACGAGCTGACCGCCCTCGCCGACAAGTACCCCCAGGTCGCCAACCTGCACGTCACCGCCCACATTGGCGGGCCCAGTCCATCCTCTTCTTCGAACTCTTCAAACTCTGCCCCCGCCTCCTCCAAACGCGAAGTCACCCTGCTCTACAAGGTCCAGCCCGGCGTCTGCGACCAGAGCTTCGGCATCCACGTCGCCGAGCTGGTCCGCTTCCCCGACAAGGTCGTGCGCATGGCCAAGCGCAAGGCCGACGAGCTCGAGGACTTTACCTCCAAGCACGGCATCTCCGATACCAGCGACTCAGCCAACGCCGACGCCGACGCCGACGCCGACGCCGCCGCCACCGCCCACTACACAAAGGCAGACGTCGAGCAGGGCAGCGCTCTGCTCAAAAATGTCCTGCAGCAGTGGAAAGCGCAGGTCGAGGCCGACAAAAGCGGCGCCGCCGGCCACGGCCAAGATCGGGAGGCCATGGTGGCCAAGCTCAAGGCGCTCGTGGCCGCCGACGACAAGCTGCTGGCCAACCCCTTTTTCCAGTCTCTCAAGGCGTTGTGACGGTAGAGAGAATGGAGAGGGGGGGGGGGGAGAGGGGGGGGAGGAGAGGGGGGGGAGAGAAGAGGGGGGGGAGAGAAGAGGGAGAGGGAGAGGAGAGGATCAGAGCTGGTCAAGCATGTCGAGCATATGGAGCAGGTCTATGTCGAGCATATGGAGCAGGTCTATGTCGAGCATATGGAGGACGCTCTCTAAATTTCTACGAATCCTTCTGATTTTTTGGTTCGTTTTATACATGTCTTGTGCTTCTTTTGTTTTCTTTTCTTTCTCTTCCAGGCGTTCGCACAGGGTGATTGACAGTTGTTAATACGGAGTGATATTATCATGGCCAAACAAGCAAACACTACACTTTGAACATGGAAAAATCTAGAGAGAAAATGGTCAGCACAGTATCTGTAACACAGGCGAAAAGTAAAAGCACGGCCGGAACACAGTTGCTGCATCAGACATAAAAAGAACAATGTAAACGGTATTTGTTGAATCATGCTTGCGTAGAGCAAATTCATAAACAGCCTCTGAAAGCAAAGAATCATCATGCAGAACGAGGGAAATCGAGAGAGAACTCGAGAAATCGAAAGAGAAAAACGAATCCAACGTACCATTGAAATGCAAACAAATACACATCCTTTCTTGTGTTTTTTGTTTTTTGTTTTTTTTGTTTTTTTGTTTTTTTTGCTTGCCGTTTCGACCACAAGCCTCAGAAGATAAACCGTTTCCTGTTCTTGTGCCTTGCCCCAACTCATATATACAAGTACCAAAAAAACACGTGTTGAAACAACACGCACACTCTCTAAAATGTCAATGTCTGACGGATGTCAAAAATCCGCCGTCGCTTTGCCGTCTTCGAAATCCCAGACCTTCCCTTCTGGTCGCTCGCTGCCGTCGGCATTGTCTGCTCTCGTCGATCCGACGCCGCTCCCAGTTTCTGTTCCAGCACAACCGCCGGGCTGCCGCTCTCACGTCTCCGTCCCGCCGTCCTGTTCGTTCGTTCACGCAGCATTCGGGTCGGCCGAGACCGTCTTGATCTCAATGCCGTACTTCTCCTTGAGCCGCTGCCGGCGGAGCTCCTCGTAGTCGGGCGAGTGGATCACTAAATGTGTCAGCATCGCTGGCTTCTTCTCTGTCCTCGTCCCTCGCGAGTGCACTCCCTCTCCCTTCGTCCTCGTCCCTCGCCCAAACACTTACTGCCTCCCCGGCCATCGCCCAGCTGCGCAAGCGTCTCCTCCATGGGCCGTCTCCGGTTCTTGCGCAAGTGCTCTTTGCGAGCAAACCGGTCCTCCTCTGTCTCCCGCGACCAGCCCCACAGCGTGCCGCCGGTGTAGTCAAAGGTAGCCAACACGACGGCCGAAAAGGCGCCCATTCCAAGCATCCGCGGCATTTTGCCGGCTGTCCGTCAGCACAATGCATCCAGAAGAACATTAAAAAGGACTCGGAAGCAAGCCAGAAAAAGAAAAAAAAAAAAAAAAAAAGGCATCCCCCCCTCCAACCAAAAAAAACATACATGTCAGGCCAAAAACCGATCCGGCCAGAAAGCCGGCCACGGCCGTGTTGTATGCGTCGTTTTTCCGCCGGAGATTGGCCATGGCTGTCCGAGAAAACTCAAACACACCGCCGACAGCAGCTATTTGGAGATGTCAGCAGGAAACTATGATTTTCGACAAGGAAACAAAAAAGTCAAATAGAAACAATGCAGCCGGCTCAACATCGAGATCGCCATTGAGATAGCATCCAAATACCGACACCCGCAACGCCCCAGAGACGCCAGCTCGCACAATCTCTTACCAAATGACGCTACCGTGCCCCCCGTGCGGGAAAACACGCCCCATGCTCCGACATTTCGCTTCATCAGCGAGTTCTGGATGGCCGACAAGAAAAGTCCCGCGCCGCCCACCACCAGCGTGCCTTTGACGCCGGCGTTCAGAGCGTCTTGCGGCTGGTACACATCCTCTTCCGACGCCATCGTCGTTGTTGCAATATTCTGTCTGTGTGGGGCTGGGTCCGGGGCTCGTTGGGCGCTGAGCAGTCGAGGAGGAGAGAGGGAAAAGAAGAGCGAGGGAGAGAGACGGACAGAATCTTGTGCTGTGGGAAACTTCGGCTCTGAGCTCGCCATTGGGATTGTGCGGCCGTTGATTGGCCAGGCCCTGGTGCTGATTAATTGTGTCACGTGCACTGCGAACAGTGCAAAAAATGGGGGCCGAAATGCATTCGTACGAGCACTGCAGTCCGGCCGTTTTACAGTGGGCTGCAAGGCTGCGTCAGCAGTCTGCTGCCGCTAAAAGTAAAGATCCTAGGCAGTGTGCTTTCATGGCTGCTGCTCCCTTGCAGTTCCGCCTCAACAAGCTTTCACGACATCAGCGTTCGACCAGGCCAAACCTGCAGAGACACCACACACTTTGCCGTCCTGCACGCATTCGCCTGTCGGTCTTACACTTCATGGGTTGCATGTTTTGTTCCTTTGCTTTGCATTTATTCCTTTCTCTGTCTTGCCAAGGCTTCGTTTCGGCTGTTTGTGGTTTGCATCTTTCCTTCTAAAGCTCCTCTGCCGTCGCTTCTTTTTCTTTTTGTTTTTTCATTCAACACACGCACACATACCGACGACAGCGTCAGCTTCCAGCTTCCTTTGTCGGAATTGCATATGGCAGAGCCAGCGCGATACGCACCGACCCGATCTGCTCTCGTTCTAAGCGCCTAGACAGTTTGTTGAACAAACGGCTTAATCCGCCACCGTTAAGTTGCCACGGGAAGCTTTTCTGTTGCCGTAACCAAGCGTCAGTTTGCATCTGCCTTCTGGCAGTCTGTGGCTATTTGTCGACTTCCCCTGGGGTTTATTGTGCATCTCTCTTCTCTCGGCCTGGCTGGAGGATCCGTTCGTTGGCTGTAGGCAATAGAGGACGGTTGCTAGTCCACGTCATCCAATTGTTTTCAAGGTATGACGACCGCGATGGCCCACGAATGCTAGGCAGCATCTTTTTTTTTCACCTTCCCACTCTTTTGGACCAGCTTTGTTATTTTGTGTACCGTTTGCATTGTTCGTTTTGTCTCCTTCACACTCCTTTTTCTGCTTCTCTTCGTCTCTTCTCTGCTTCTCTTCGTCTTTTCTCTGCTCCTCGCCGTCTCGTCTTTGCCTCTCCGCCTCTTCGCCTCTTTCCACCATGGCCTTGTTAAAGAGCTACCGCAAGTTGAAACAGCACACTAACCGCTCTTTTAGAACATCCAAGAACATGCATCCACCACCACCCCAGCCGGGCACCCGCTCCCATGACCCGCAGCCGCTGCCCCTCGTCGAGGAGTCGGATCACTTTGGGCTTGATCGGCCAGGTATGCCCCACGGCTCTTTCTTTTGTCTTTCTTTGTTTTTCTCGCTATGCTCGTTCTGCCCATCCGATCTTTCTGATCTCTTCTTGTTCCCTCACTCGCGTGCGCGACGTGACCGACTTGAGCTGTCTTCGAGCATCTGAAATCTGCTAACACTATCCCACCGTAGGTCGTCTTGCGCCACGGTGGCTCGAAAGCTTTGTCGCCGGCGGGCTACAAGACTCGGATCCGCTCGTGCTCGATGTCGGCTGCGCCAAGCTCGACGTGCGCCACGCCGCCGCGGCCGCCGCTGCCGCCGCCGCTGGCAAACCGTACGACCGGCGCAATCCGCCGGTGCTCCGGCACGAGCTCCTCGTCAACGGCCACCAGAGCAACAAGGGCGAGCGGGCGCGGGGCGCCGACGGGCGCGAGTACGGCGAGGTGTATTCGTGCGTGTGCCAAAACTGCCGGTACCACTTTACCTTTTACATTGACCGGCCGGCGGACGGCGTGTCGTGCGGCATGAACCACGACAACTTCCGCGACCCGTTCCACCACCTGGTGTTCATCCTGTCGGAGAGCGCGGTGCCGTCGGGCATCAACATCAAGTACTACCCGTACTGTGGGCGGGCGCTGTACTGGTGCTCGGCCAAGCGGTGCGGGTTCAAGATCACGGTTGAGGTGTCGGAGCCGCGGCTGCAGCAGCACTTCCTCGACGTGCTGACGGACAACGAGCGGATCGTGCGGCGGCTGGAGCGGGCGGTGGAGCGCGAGCCGGAGCGGTTTGGCGAGCTGGCCAAGACGATCACGCCGAATGCGCTGTCGTATCTGCGGGTGTACATGGGCGACATTGTGGACGGCAAGCGCGAAGTGGGCGACGACGGCGTGGCGGTGGCCAAGAAGATCGACCAGCGCAACAAGAAGTTCTACGTGCAGTTTGGCGACGGGCCCGAGGCGGCGCGCCTGTTCCGCTATCTCGAGTTCGAGGAGCTGGTCGACGGCGAGAGCCGCTGCTGGCGCGTGCCCGACCCCGAGATCACGCGGCCGACGCGGCCGGGCTCGCGCCTCGCCTTTTACCAGGACGTCAAGAGCGAGATCGAGACGATCATTGCCAAGGACAACCAGCTGATGAAGCCGCTGTCGGCCTTCAGCTACCTGACGAGCGCGCTGGACATTGAAAAGTACGCCACCTCGCGCGCCGACGCCCTGGCCTATGACGACCTCGACTACAACCTGCTGGGCCTGCTGCCCGACATGCACGAGTCCTTCTTCTGGTGGGCCTTTTGCTGCCAGCGCCAGACCGACCCGGCCAAGGAAGCCGCCTTTTTCGACGCCCTCAAGCGCCTGACGCGCGGCCGCGCCAACGAGGCCCTCGAAATCAAAGTCCAGTCCTACGACTCCATGCGGACGCTGCAGCCCCTCCCGTCCCTGGCCGGCGTTTTGCACGAAAGCGTCGACGAGAAGCAAAGACAGCAGCAGCAGCAACAGCAACAGCAACAACAGCAACAACAGCAACAACAGCAACAACAACAGGAGCAGCGGCGTCGCCAGCAGGAAGAAGAGGACGAGCAGATTCGCCGCGCAACCGAGCTGTCGCTGCAAGAACTGCAGCATCCGCTGCTGGCAGGCGGCGGCGGCGGCGGCGGCGGCAGCGCTGGCGACGACTTTCCCATGGGCGGTGTCTACGCAGGCGGCAACAACGACGGCGGCAGCGGCGGCGGCGGTGGCAACGAGAACAACAATAGCGAAGACGGCGGCGTCACGGCGGCGTACAAGTACTTTGGCCTGCCGCCCGACCAGCGCACGGACGACGAGGTGCTGGGCAAGTTCGAGTCGCTGTGCGACTCGTATCCGTCACAGCGGTCGGCGTACCGCGAGAAACTGCTGCTGATTGCGCGCCACACCAACAGCCGCAGCCTGCAGGAGCGGGCGGTCGAGTCCATGGACCTGGGCGAGGCCCTGGCCTATCTGGGCGTGCAGAGCGACACCGAGGCCGAGTACATTGTCAACGTGGCTCGCTTTGCAAGCAATGTGAGTGGGGGGGGAGCAGATGCTGTTGTTGTTTTTTTCTTTTTTTTTTTTTTTTTTCTTTTTTCTTTTTTCTTTTTTCTTTTTTCTTTTTTCTTTTCTCTTTTCTTCTCTTCTAACAGGACAGTCTGGCGAGAAAGACTACCTCCTCGTGGCCACGGCTCTGCGGGTGATTGGGACAGCTCGCCACAACGATCCAACCCTGCTAGAGGCCTCCACGCTCGTGGTGGCGGAGCGCGAGCAGAGCTATCAGCAGCTGGCGGCCGCCGGAGTGGGCGGGCTCGGCGGCAGCGACAGCTTTATGGATCTCAGCTCCGACCCAGCGTCCGTCCCGTTTTCGTCCTTTCAATTTCCCGGCCCCGGCGGCGGCAGCGGCAGCAGCAACAACAACAGCCCGGCCAATCTGGACTTGCCCGTGGGCCTCCAGAACATCCGCAACACGTGTTATCTCAACAGCATCCTGCAGTATCTGTTTACCGTGAAGCCGATCCGGGAAATCGTGCTTGACTGGGAGAGATACGGGCTCGAGAACACGGAAGAGAATTTGGAGCATCGCCGCATCGACCCAGGCTCGACGCGTCTGGCGAAAGGAGATGCCTATGCCGGGCAACAATGTGAGTTCTGGGGTTTCTCTTGAAGTTGCTCGTTTTTCTACTTCTGTCCTTTCTACTCTCTGTCCTTTCTACTCTCTGTCTTTTCTACTCTCTATCCTTTCTACTCTCTATCCTTTCTACTCTGTCTTTTCTACTCTGTTCTCTGTTTTTTCTCTGCACGGCTCCTCTGTATTGCCTGCCCCCCCCTCCTCTAACATCTGTAGTCGTGCTGGAACTGTCGATGCTGTTCACTCAGCTGCTCTGCAGCCGCGATGCGGCCGTGAAACCGCCGCAGCGGCTCGCTCTGGCAGCTCTCAAAAACCCACACCAGCTCGAGGCCGACGGCGCAAAGATCTTGGCTAAGGACCAGCCGGCACCCTTTTCCCTCGACATGATGGCCAGCGGGAGCGGCATTCCCCGGAACGAGTCGCCAGCACCGCCGCTGCCGGTCCGCCACACGCCTGCGCCTCCTGTGCCGCCTCGGAACCCGCCGACAACCGTGATTGGGACAGGGACAGCAACAGCAGCAACAGCAGCAACAGCAGCAACAGCAGCCACAGGGCCGACAACCGCCGCCGCCCGGGTGCCGGTGCATGCGGTGACGGAGATCGACATGGGGGACTCGTCGAGCACGCGCAGCTCGCAAACGCTGGTGAACCAAATTGACGACGGCTGGCAAACCATTGTCAGCAGCGATGGGGCCGACACGGCCGACACGGCCGACGGCAGCTTGCCAGACACGGGCGGCGGCGGCGGCTTTGACGGGAGGTCGATCGCAGCACCGCAGCCGGGCAGCCTCGCAGGCAATTTGCAAATACTGCCGCCGCCGCCGGACACGCCGCCGCCGCCGTATACTCTGATCGACGACGGCCCGCCGGTGACGGCGACGACAGCAGCAGCGGCGGCAGCAGCAATGGGGCCGCGGGGGCCGGTGAATCTTGTGTTTGAGCCGCCGCCGACAAGGCCGATTGGGCCGATTGGGCCGGCGGGGCCAGAAGCATTGCAGGAGGCGGCGACGGTGGAGGAGAAGATTGCGCGGGCGCTCAACGACAGCAGCGTGATGGGGACGGACCAGCAGGACGTGGAGGAGGTGATGGGCAACATTCTCAGCCACCTGCGGGCGGCGGTCAAGGCGACGGGAGAGGACGAGGAGACGGGGGCGCAGCGCGACCCCATCACGGACACGTTTTTCTGGACGAGCGTGACGTACAGCCGGTCCAACGGGGCGGACAAGTACAACCGGCAGGTGTCGCCCAATCGCTGGGTGACGGCGTATCCAGACGAGGGCGGCGAGGTCATCAGCCTGATCCAGGCGCTCGACAACAGCTTCCAGCGCGAGTTTATCACGATGACGGCGCCGAGCCCGAGCCAGAGCGAGGCCCAGGCCGAGGACGGGAAAGAGGGCCAGGCCCAGGGCCAGAGCGACAGCCAGAGCGAGAGCCAGGGCCAGAGCCAGAGCCAGGGCCAAAGCCAGAGCCAAGGCACGGGCGGAGGCCGGGCTTCCGCTCCTGCGACGAAGCCGTCGACGATCCGGTACGAGCGGTTCAGCGCCATTCTTCGGCTGCCGCCGATTCTGCACGTGCACATTCAGCGCACGACGCGCGACGGCGGCAAGAACAACACGGCCATTGCCATTCCCGAAGTGCTCTATCTCGACCGCTTCATGGACAGCCCCGTGGGCTCGCCGCTGTTTGCGCGGCGGCGCCGGGCCTGGAATCTGCAAGAGCGGCTGCGCTCGCTCAAGGGGCCCAACGGGGAGCCGCCCAAGTGCACCTTTTCGCCGGAAGCGCTGCGAAAGGCCGCCGTCTACACGGAAGAGCTGGTGGACGACTACCTGCGAGGGGGGCGGCGCGGGGTGAACGGCGGCAGCGATGTCGACGGCGACGGCGTCGGTGTCGGCGCCAGCAACAGCAACAGCAACGAGAGCGACGACGGCCACAGCGACGAGGACGGCTTCTTTATCATCAATGACGACGTCAAGGCACTCCTGCAAGAGAACGGGATAGGCATTGAACGGGTCGAGCAGGCGGACAAAAGCGATGTACAGATGGGGGGGACGACTCCGCCCGCAGGCGGCAGTGGAGACCACAGCCTCAACGGCAATGCCAGCCCAGGCACGACAGGCACGACAGGCACGACAGGCACGAGCAGCATGGGCAGCTCGGGCGCCAGCAGCGCAGACACGGCTGCGTACGACGACGTCAACGTCGACTTTATGGCGGGCGTGGACCGGATGACGCGGGCGCAGGTGCGGGCGGCGTGGGACGACGAGGCAGTGGAGGTGGGCAACGCGCTGCTGGCGGAGCGGGCGGCGCAGGCGGCCGAGTGCCAGGCCGAGCTGGACGGGCTGTTTGCCGGCCTGACGGAGCAGGAGTACCGGCTGCACGCGGTGGTGTGCCACGCCGGCCAGTCGGGCAAGTCGGGCCACTACTGGGTGTGGGTGTACGACTTTGGCTGCGGGCTCTGGCGCCGCTATAACGACAGCGTCGTCAGCGAAGAGCCCGACACCGAAAAGGTGCTGCGCCAGCTGTCGACCCAGGGCGAGCCGTACTACCTGGCCTATGTGCGCGCCCAGGACGTCGAGCGCATGGTGGGCATTCCGAGCCGCCGGGCTGGCGTCGAGGCCGCCGAAGCAGCCGAGCGCGAGGCCCAGGCGGCAGGGCCAGGGAAGGCGAGCGAGGCCGGGGCGCCAGGGCTAGGGACGGGCTCTGTGACGAGTGCGACGAGAGCGGCGATTTCTCCGACAAGAGCGGAAACGAGAATGCTGGCGACGAGGACGCTGGAAGCCGTGCTAGAAGACCAAGAAGAACCGGACGATATGGCTGAGGAGCAGGCCCGCCGCGGGCAGACTGGCAACGGCGCCAGCCCCGACGTCGACATGGCCGCCGCCGACGCCAACGACAGCAGCGAAGCCGACAACGGCACCGACGAGCCCATTGGCTTTGCGCTGGAGCGGACAAAACCGCCCTTTTGAGCGGGGGCGGATTTGGGAGCTGTCTGCCGCTTGGATGGGGGAACAACGTTAGGGCGCCGAAGCTACGAGTAGAATGGTGGCGTCTGGCTGAGAACGAAGCTACGGAGTACAATGGTGGCGTCTGGCTGAGAGCCAATGGTGGCGTCTGGCTGAGAGCCAATGGTGGCGTCTGGCTGAGAGCCAATGGTGGCGTCTGGCTGAGAGCCAATGGTGGCGTCTGGCAGAACAAAGCTACGGTGTACAAAAGGAGGCGAGCGGAGAACGAAGCTACGGAGTACAAAAGGCGGCATTTGTTTTTATTAGGCGGCAGCTGGGACAAGGGAAGACGTGTCTTTCTCGCGCAAATACATTACAGCATGCATTATTTAGAACGTTTCAGAAGCAGCAGAAGCAGCAGAAGCAGAAGCAGCAGAAGCAGAAGCAGCCAGCTGCAGCAGAAGCACAAGCACAAGCACTCAAGCACTCAAAAGCTCAGAAACACCATATCAACCACTAGTACCTCTAGCTCTTATCCATTACTCAGACTACTTCAACACTATGTGACGGCTAAACCCTTGGGGCCGGCATGGTCGGCACCAGCAGAAGACCGAACAGTGTGGCCATGTTGCGCGTCTGACGAAAAAGATACCAGGAACGTCGCAGGCTGCGTCGTAATATAATGAACTCCCCCGAGTCGTAATATCCATATAATGAACTCCCCGAATGCAGATCGTCGCCGTTTGCCGCCCGGTTCCACCATAGCGCGAAGCTTGGCCCCAAAGCCCTGCCTGCAGGCCGGCGCCCTCGAAACCCTGTTCTCCAAAAGCCCGTACGAAATCCGTCGCCTCTCTTGTGGGAGAGAAAGGCAGCTAGTGGATGTACGAGTAATCGGAGCACGAAAGCGTACGGAGTACTGGCCTTGTGATGACAGCTGGCATCCTCAGAGGTCGTTGCTGACTCAGCACGCTCCGTTTCACAAAACGAACACAAAAACGGTCTCGCCGCTTTTGCATGTCCGTCAAGAAGGTTCAATCCATACTCAAAGGCCTGTACAGTGGTAAACAAAGTCGAATCTACAAGGAGTCTGCATACAATGCTCACAAGTCAAATCCGCCACAGACAACGTGCGCTAGCTTTTCGTTAGATTGGCTGAACCCAGCCCATCCCGGCCCCGGCAGTCCAGGGATTAATACCGTATTCCGTTTGTGCAGGATGCCACTCCGTCCAAACACCGTAATGCTCAAAACCATAGGGGTGCATGCATTCTTAGTAAGAGACCTGGAAGCCAAGGCTGCTCAGGACCTGGCCCATGCACTTTCCCCAATCTTGCCGTTCCCCCCATCAGCCCATCAGACCACTTTTTTCTGCCCACCCAAAAACACGCCATGCAAAACCCGACGAACGGCTTCGAACAATACGGAGTGTTTTGCAGACTACGAGTACTTCGTACTCGTATTACGACGTATTCCGCCCGCCGTCTTTAGTGCAAATAGCATGCATGCAAGCCACAAACCAATGGCAATCCGTGCCGGACGTCTCGAAACCTATCGACAAAGCGGCGCAGAGACGAGCGTCTGCGCTGGCGGTCTGAAAAGATCTAGAGCTCTTCGGACTCCTGTTGTGCCATGAAGTGATTCTGGCCGTCTCGCCATTCGGCTTGTCCGAATCGGAAACTCAGGGTTCGTCGCTCTGTTTTCTCCTTGTTTTGGGGGCCCTTCCTTATCGTCTTTTTTCTTCACAATAGCCTGATCCAAAAGGCGATTCGAGAAATGGCATGTTGGGGGGATAAAAAACCGCATAATACGAGTACGGTGTAATCGCCTCTACAGGGGAAGGGGCCTTTTGGCTTATCCCACCTTCCCAGGTGGTGGGTCTCCACTTTTGCCATTTTTATCTGCGACGTCGTTCTTTCCCAGAAAAACTTCATGATCCCGTCATCCCCGTGTGTTCGTCGTCTCTCGCACGGTACTCCGTAATACTGATTTATGGTCCTGGCCCAAGAACGAAGGCATTGGTAAAGTGAAACCGCCGAACCCTTTGCTGGGTCGACGCATGTGGCATTCCATGACGAGCCCTTTGCCCTCATGAGCTCAGCAAGACCATGGAATGCAATGGCGAAAAACAGGAAATAAAAAAATGAGCGTAATAGTAATGCTCCGTACTCGTATAGGAAAGTGCGGGAAAAAGAAACCAACTGTCAGTAAAATCACGGAGTAGGATCACTGTGCAAAAGAAAACACCAAATACGGAGTACAGTGCCGGCTTGGGGCTTGAACAGGCCCACGTCTCCAACGTCCTCGGAAGGTACGAGTGCAGCTCCTGCAGCTCTGGAGGCGATTAACGCTTGTGACGTCAACTAAACGTACAAGTCGGGCAGTAATTACTCGTTGCTCTCGACTTGTTCCACTTTGTACCTTCCTTACCCCCCCCCTCTTCTTCGTATATTGAGTATATAAGGCAAGAGCCGTCACCTCCCCTCCCTTGATTCAATCCTTTGTTCTGGCCTCCCGTAAGCAAAAGCTCTTGAGTCTTTTCAAGAGCTTTATTTTTCGTTTTTATCTCTCACTCATCCCCCATCATTGGTCTTCCTGGCCTCTTCTTTCTTTCTTACGGCGGCGTGACAAGCTTGGTCGACAGAACGCTTGTTTGATCAGGTGAGCCAGAACAGCTCCCTTCTTTTCCATTTTCATCCTCCCAATTCTACAACGCCCCTCGGTGTCTGTCCGAATGAGCTGACCAAGTAGACAGGAGCTAGAGCTATACAAGAGTCTCCAGTCTGATTTCATCTCTTGTCTTTCAGTTTTTCACCTCTCTCAGCTTTTCATCACCTCCTCACACTCACCACTGGTTTTCATCGCCTCCTCACAATGACCAACATACTCACGGTCGACACGGCGGCCATTCGGCCCTTTGGCCCGGCTCGCTCCACAGTCAAGGGCAAGCCGCTGACGGAGCAGCAAGTCAAGGAGTATGACGACTTTTTCGCCGCCAGTCTCTACCTGTCGCTGGGCATGATCTATCTGCGCAGCAATCCGCTGCTGCGCGAGCCTCTCAAGCTCGAGCACGTCAAGGCGCGTCTGCTGGGCCACTTTGGGTCGGCGCCGGGCCAGATCTTCACCTACATGCACTTCAACCGGCTGATCAAAAAGTACGACATTGACGCCATCTACATCTCCGGCCCCGGCCACGGCGCGCCGGCCGTGCTGTCGCAGGCCTACCTCGAAGGCACGTACTCGGAGGTGTACCCGGAAAAGTCGGAAGACGCCGAGGGCATGCAAAAGTTCTTCAAGCAGTTCTCCTTCCCCGGCGGCATCGGCTCGCACGCCACGCCCGAGACGCCCGGCAGCATCCACGAGGGCGGCGAGCTGGGCTACTCCATCTCGCACGCCTTCGGCACCGTCTTCGACCACCCCAACCTGATCGCGCTGACCATGGTCGGCGACGGCGAGGCCGAGACGGGCCCGCTGGCGACGTCGTGGCACAGCAACAAGTTCCTCAACCCCATCACCGACGGCGCCGTGCTGCCGGTGCTGCACCTCAACGGCTACAAGATCAACAACCCGACGCTGCTGGCCCGCATCAGCCACGAGGAGCTGGAGAGCCTCTTCCGCGGCTACGGCTACGAGCCGTACTTTGTCGAGGGCGACGAAGTCGAGTCCATGCACCAGGCCATGGCCGCCACGCTGGAGCAGTGCGTGCTCGAGATCCGCGCCATCCAGAAAGAGGCGCGCACGTCCGGCGTGGCCGTGCGCCCGCGCTGGCCCATGGTCATCCTGCGCACCCCCAAGGGCTGGACGGGGCCGCGCAAGGTCGACGACCACTTCCTCGCCGGCTTCTGGCGCGCCCACCAGGTGCCCATCACCGATGTGCGCGAGAACCCCAAGCACCTGGAGCTGCTGGAGAAGTGGATGCGCAGCTACGAGCCCGAGCGCCTCTTTGGCGAAGACGGCCGCATCAGCCCCGCGCTCAAGGCCGCCATCTGCCCGACGGGCACGCGCCGCATGAGCGCGAACCCGGTGGCCAACGGCGGCGCCATCAAGAAGCCGCTCAAGCTGCCCGACTTCCGCGACTACGCCATCAAGGTGCCCAAGCCGGGCGCCACCATGGCGTCGAGCATGCAGAACATGGCCAAGTTTCTGCGCGACGTGGTTGCCTTCAACATGACCAGCTTCCGCCTCTTCGGCCCCGACGAGACCGAGTCCAACAAGCTGAGCACCGTGTACGAGGCCGGCAAGAAGGTCTGGCTGGGCGACTACTTTGCCGAGGACGCCGACGGCGGCAACCTGGCCACGCAGGGCCGCGTCATGGAGATGCTGTCGGAGCACACGTGCGAGGGCTGGCTCGAGGGCTACATTCTCAGCGGCCGCCACGGCCTGCTCAACAGCTACGAGCCCTTTATCCACGTGATCGACTCCATGGTCAACCAGCACTGCAAGTGGATCGAAAAGTGCCTCGAGGTCGAGTGGCGCACCAAGGTGGCCTCGCTCAACATCCTGCTGACGGCCGTCGTCTGGCGCCAGGACCACAACGGCTTCACCCACCAGGACCCGGGCTTTCTCGACGTCGTCGTCAACAAGAGCCCCGAGGTCGTGCGCATCTACCTGCCGCCAGACGGCAACTGCCTGCTCTCGGTCATGGACCACTGCCTGCGCTCGAGCAACTACGTCAACGTCGTCGTCGCCGACAAGCAGAACCACCTGCAGTTCCTCGACATGGACGCCGCCCTCGAGCACTGCACCAAGGGCGCCGGCATCTGGCCGCAGTTCAGCACCGACGCCGGCCACGAGCCAGACCTGGTGATGGCGTCGTGCGGCGACGTCAGCACGCACGAGTCGCTGGCCGCCATCGACCTGCTGCTCAACTACTTCCCCGACCTCAAGATCCGCTGCGTCAACGTCGTCGACCTGTTCAAGCTCATCAGCCACGTCGACCACCCGCACGGCATGACCGACGCCGAGTACGTCTCGCTCTTCACCGCCGACAAGCCCGTCATCTTCAACTTCCACTCGTACCCGTGGCTGGTCCACCGCCTGACCTACAAGCGCCCCGGCAGCTACAACGTGCACGTGCGCGGCTACAAGGAGAAGGGCAACATCGACACGCCGCTGGAGCTGGCCATCCGCAACCAGACGGACCGCTTCAGCCTGGCCATGGACGCCATCGACCACATGCCGCACCTGGGCAACCGCGGCACCAGTGCCCGCCAGGCCCTGCTCAATGCCCAGATCAACGCCCGCAACGAGGCCTTTGAGAACGGCATCGACCCTCCGCTGCTGAACGAGTGGACCTGGTCGCGGAGTCCCAGTCTGTGGAAGGACACGGTGACGAGGCTGAAAGGGCAGTGAGCGAGGCTGAGAGGGCAGTGGGCGAGACTGGGAGGGCAGTCAGCCGTTGAGCCGTTGAGCCGTTAAGCCGTTGAGCTGGTATTACTCCACTCTCTTTAGGTTTGGCTGGTCTAGCAATGTTTGCCAGACCTCTTTCTCTTATCTCTTCCACTTGTTTTCTCTTTAGCTGATCTAGCAATGTTTGCCAGATCTCTTCTCTCTTGCATTTGTTTTCTCTTGAATTTTCTCTCCACAGCTTTCATGCTCGTTTTGTTATGGTGGACTTGTTTGGCTGCTGGGTCTTGTCACACGACATTGGTAGAAAGGATTTAGAAAGTACATACAACGAATTTAAGTTGATTACTGTGATGTGTTTGGTACATACAGAATTTAAGTTGATCACTGATGTGTTTCTATAAGGGCGAGCCTGATTAATGCCTGGTGTTGAAATAGGTCCCTGCATTTGCAGCCAGTTTTAAAGGGGATCAAACTCCAAAGCCAGTTTCCTAAGCACCTTGATACATAGCACACAAATGATGTAGTCCACACACGTCTCAATATTTTTATTTTCCTGTCTCTCTGTATGGGACCCCGGGCTTTTCGCCTCTGCTCGCATGGTGATTGTTTGCATTACTGTACGCAATATGTGCATTTCCAAGAACGGGGAAGGAAAAGAAAAGAAACCTCGCCGTCACACCAAGCATACAGCCCAACCCCCCAAAATGACAGCTTGTGTATCGGACGAATGAAGCCAAAAGAACAAATGTATGAATGAAGCCAAAAAAAAAAGCTGTATCGGACGAATGAAGCGAAAAGAACAGATGTGTATCGGATGAGAAACCAAAATAACAGCTGTATATCGGATGAGATGCCAAAAAGACAGCTGTATATCGGATGAGAAGCCATAAAAACAGCTGTATATCGGATGAGAAGCCATAAAAACAGCTGTATATCGGATGGATAAAAGCCAAAAAAGAAAAAGATAAAAAAAAAGGAAACCAAACGTAAATAACTGGAGCCTTTCTCCTTGGCTCTTGCTAGTCATTAAAAATATGCAAGCGAAAATTTGGAAAAAAAAAGGTCGTTACATGATACACTGCGAAAGTAGATGTGTTAGAACGAGGGGGAAAAAAGGGGGGGGGGGGGGAATAAAAACAAAAACGTTGCAAAACTTACGCAGTTGTCATCACTCTTGCCCTGTGGAATGCCCATCTCCTCAAACGTTGCCGGTCCCTGACTGGCTGCTGGCTTGGCCGCTTGTTGCTGTGCAGGCGGCCGACCAGCACCACCACCGCCGCCGTAATGTTGTTGTTGCTGCTGTTGTGGGTGCGACGACTGGATGGCAGACACCGGCCGGCCTGCACCGCCGCCGCCACCACCACCACCACCTCCAGCAAACTGCAAGGGCGGAGCGCTCTGCCGCCCGCTTTGGCCAACATTGAGTTCGGGAGCCGCCATCCGGCCCATGGCAGAGCCGCCGCCGCCGCCGACAGCACCAGCATACGCACTGGACACTGGCCGGATGGTTGTTCGCGGCCCATAATCGCGACCCGGGTGCAGCTGGCCGCCGCCGCCTGCTCCTCCTGCTCCTCCTGCTTGTGGCGGTGGCCCACCACCTGCGGTAATGTTGGGATTGGGTTTGGACAGCCGGTTTCGCAAGTTCTCTGCTGGCATGGGCGGATCCTGTCTTTGCAGCGGTGGCTGCTGCGGCTGTTGCGGATATGGCTGTCCGTAGCTGGCATCGTACGACGCTCGGTAGTCGCTCCGGCCAGCTCCGCCTCCGGCTCCAGCCCCCACCCTCCCAGGACTCGACCCCCGGTATCCTGCCGGTACTTGGGGCTCCCAGCCTGCCGAAGCAATGCGGCCCCGCTGGGGATCCGCCACGGCCGGCCGCCCATTGCCGCCATAGTTGGCTGAATACGGCCGCTGCAGTGGGTCGGCGCCAAGTCCCTGCGGTTCCGCCAGGGGCCGGAGTCCGCCACCACCATAACCACCACCGCCGCCACCGCCACCTTGACTTTGGCTGAGCGCATCCGTGCGAATGCCAAAGGCGCTGAGCGGCCGGTTGACTTGCGGGCCGTTGCTGGGCCTGATCTGCGGATTGTAGTGCGGTGACAGCGGTGCCGGCGCTCCCGATGTGCGCTGGCCGGGCGGCGGCATGTCGTCGTCGGGATACGGAGCCGTCGACTTGGGCCGGGAAAGATTGAGCGGGGCTGGCTTGTCGTCGTCCGGGTACGGCGCCGTCGACTTCGGTCGTAGGGCCAGGCCAGGCCCGGGCGACGAGTCCAGGCTGATGGAAAATGCAGGGAGCCGGGATCCGCCGCCGCCGCCGCTGCCTGCCGCCGCTCCGTCGGCCGCCGGTCGCTGCCTGGGAGACACGCTGCTGGGCCGCCCAGCTGTCGCTGAACTGCCGCTGCCGCCGCCGCCGCCGCCGCTGCCGCTGCCGCTGCCGATCTCGCCGCTGTTCCGGCTTGTCGTATGCACCGCAGCAGCCTCGTCCAGCGTCGGCAGAGCTGGCGCCGCCGCCGGGTCTTTCTGGCGGCTGCTGTAGCGCTCGGGCCGCTGCCCGCGCTGCGACCCGTAGCGCGACTTGATGCGCGTCAGTGCCGTCGTCTCGTGGTCGCGCTTGGTCAGCGTCTTGGCCTGGTCCAAGCCCTCCAGCCGCGCCACCGCATCCGTGTTGCCGTGCTCGGCCGCGCGCTCGTACCAGGACCGCGCCTCGCGAATGTCCTTTTTCACGTGGATGCCAATCTCGTAGTAATACCCCACGGCGAACTCGCCCGCCGCCACCTTGTCGTCGGCCGCCTGCTGCGCATACTGGAAGGCCAGGCCCTCGTTCTTGAGAACGACGCCCTCGTGCCCAAACAGAAACCAGCGGCTCACGCCGAGCGCCGCCTCCGCGTGCCCCTGGTGTGCCGCCAGCCCGTAGTAGTGCAGTGACAGCGCCGGGTTGAAGTCGCACCCCAGCTGGCACAGCTCGTACGCCTGGCCCATCTTCAGCTGCGCCTTGGCAAACCCCAGGTACGCCGCCTTCTCCACGTATTGCCGCGCCAGACTCACGTTGATCGGCAGCATGCCCTCGGGAATGTTGATGTCTGGCAGCTCCCGCGCGATCAGCATGCCGTACACAAACGCCCCCTGCGGCGCGTCCTCGTCTGCCGTGTCCGCCGCCGCCTGGATCAGCTCCAGCCCGCGCTGGTAGTCCTTGCGGTAGCCGTGCTGGCCCAGCAGGCTCATCATGCCCAGCCGGTACGACGCCGCCGAGTCCTTCAGCGCCACGCCTTGGTTGTAGTGCAGCAGCGCCTTTTCCATGTCGTTGGATCCCTCAAACAACATGCCCATCCGGTACTCCGCCCGGCCCCAGCCCTGCTCCGCTGCCTTCTTGTAGCCCAGATACGCCTCCTTCTTGTCTGTCCGGAACCCAAACCGCCCAAACTCGAGCCACTTGGACCGCATGAAAAGTGCCTCCGGGTGGCCCTGCGCCGCCAGATACTCGACAATGTTGATCGCGTCCACGCGCAGCTCGTGCTCGATCCGTGGCGTCTTGGGCCGCGTCACCTGGTCCTTGTTCTCGCGCATGTGCGCCTCTGCCGCCACCTCCACCCAGCTGAGCGAGTCGCGCGCCCACACCAGCTGCATCGACACGTTGTTGGAGTTGAGCACATGCTGGCGCGCGTTGTACAGAATCTCCTCCTTCTCCTCGTCGCTCGGAGGCACGTTTTCTCCCTTGATTCTCGGAAAAGGCGAGAACGAGGGCGCATCAAACGTGCCCATATCTTGCTGCTTTTCTGCCAGAAAGGGCCTGAATTCGTCCGTCGAGGATGGTGGCGCTTCTCTGCTGGCGCCCGGCGGCGTAACAGACCCGCCAATGCTTCGTCTTGCTGCAGAGCTCGTCGCAGTGGTCGCTCCCGTTGTCCCAGAAGTTGCAGAATTTACACCGACCGTGGCGCCGTTGTTGTTATTGTTGTTGTTCGAAGTAATGGATCGAGATGATGGTTGTGCTGCTTCGAGTTCCATGCGATGAAGGCCTTCTTGCATATTTTGAGGCACTTCATGCATCACCCTAGAGCCGGATACAGGAGAACTGATTAGCCTTTCTGCGTAATGCTTTTTTCTATGTTCCTGCTTTTGGCAGGCGCATGTGCCACATGTTGGAAAAAAAGACAAGACAAATAATCACGCCCTAAGCCACTCCCGGAAGTCAGGCTCTCTTCCTTTGGGGGGGAAGGCTGCTGTTGGTGGGGTTTGGGCTAGAAGGGGGGAAGCAGACAGGAAAAGGACAAAAATAAAACAGACGGTAAGATTGGCGAGAGGGGCAGCCCAGCTGCAAACACGAGAGGGCTGAGGCTTGCAAAGGCGGCAGAAGCGGCCGGGCCATTTAAGGGGAAAAACGAAGAACAAACGGGAACAAAGAGGATGAGCGTTTCAGTGGGCCGACAAAACAGGACAACAACTGCAACCAGATAAAAAAAGAAAGATCCTTCCAGACCATAAAGGCCAAAGGCGCAGATCGTCAAAGAAAACGTACCTTTGTGGCGATGGAGCGATGACTTCAGGCATGTAGTAGTCATCGAAACCACCAGGAATAAACGTTGCACCTAGCTGTGGCATGTCTGGCGGCCTCTTTGCTGATAGGTTGCTTGAGCCGTAATCTGAATATAGAAAGCGAGAAGAGAGAGATCACATATAACGTCAGCCAAGTTGCCAAGTTAATCTATATCCCTGCCTGGTCGGACAACGGGTCTCTGTGCAGCAAAAGCCGAACAGCGAACAGTCAAATTGGATGGAGAAGTAAGCAAAGCGGAAACCAGCCCAGCAGGACAAACACAGACGGCGGCAGGAGGACCCTCTGTGCAGAGAAAGAGGCAAAAAGGCCGAAATAAGGATTGGGACGCCGGTCGAACGCGATTCGGAATGAGAGGATCAAACGAGAAGAACTGGCGGTGAGCGTGCAGAGAAGAGGACTGGACAAAAAGGCGAAAGTGCAAAAGACGGAAAAGCCAGCTGGGAAGCGATGAAAAAGACTTTTGTGACTTTTTATTCATCCAGACAGGTGTGAGTGCGTCATCGCAGGTCAAAGCTCTTGTGGTCGCCGGGGTTCACCAAAACTTGTAAAAAATGGCAATACGCAAACCCAGCACCCCACTTCCAGGCAGCGAAGTCGCCAAAAACCGCGAAAAACCCCCATTTTGACCCGAGGGACTCCAATAAATGTGGCAGCTGAGGCGCCTAAGGGGACCGCCGTTGTAGAGCCTTGGATCGACGGCAGAGGTTGATGCAATCTTGCTTTTTGTTGCATGGGAATCCAATGCTGCATGACCGTACTTTTTGTTCCATATCTATGTGGTCCATTTCGCAACTTTCGCTTTGGGTCTCATCTGGTCCTTTTCACGCGGTGCACTGTCCTGTCGACTTGTTGCTGCCAACTTATCGTTGCCGTGCAATAGCTGCTGCCGCCGCCCGTCTCTCTGCTCTGCTGTCTTGTTGCCCTGCTGTCCTGCTGGCTGCTGTATTTGATCCGCTGCATTGCCATATTGCGGTATGCTGCTGTGCGTCCCCGCTGTCCCTCGACAAAACACAGGTGTAGTGTAAATCCACAGCCCCCCGCTGTCCCCCCTGCTTACCTGTACTGCTCGCAGGCGCTTGACGCGCGTCGTAGTCGTACTTTGGCATCGGCATGGCTGCTGACAGCCTTTGCGGAACACGGACGTTGCGCTGCTAAATTAAAGCCTTGGGGTCTGCCGAATGCTAAGAGGGAAAATCTCGGGTGAGAGCAGACAGCGACAAAGCTTCCTCCAGGCGGCCAAAAGGAGAGGGGTCAGCGGGTCCCCCCTCCAAAAATCCCAAGCTCGTGAGAAGAAAAGAGAACTGGACTGGAAGGATAGCGAGAGAGAGAAAGAGAGAGAGAGAGAGAGAGCGATGCGCGTCCCGGCGAGTGCGGATCAAAAAGTATCAACCGCAGTAGTCGATCATGGCCAAGGAACGGGGGGGGGGGGGGGGGGGGGGTGGGGGCCGGGTTTTGTGGAAAGCGGTGGGCCCCGGCCGGGGCAAAAAAAGGGGGGGCCCACCACCCCCCCACAACGGGGTTT